>PVJH01038415.1:0-11133 GCA_004026705.1 Nesogale talazaci | reverse complement strand
CAGAGGGCAGTGATGCCCCCAAAACAAAACAAAACAAAACAACAAAAAATATATGATAGCCTGTATATATGATAGGAAAGAAGATTGAGACCTTTATGCTTTCAGAATATGTTTCAGCGCCTGTGAAGGGATATGCTCTGTGCAGAGAGAAATGGATATGACAACGACGTGTTCCCTTGCCTCATGTTTTTGGAAGGATCAAAGATGAAATCTGTCATCTAGTAAAACAACTACTTCTTTAATAGACCATAACTGGAGTGTAGACATGCTGAAAGGAAAAACCCACTATTTTACCTAAGAAATTGTAGGGAGAACCCCTAAATAAAATGGAAGAAAGGGAAAAGTGGGGAGGATTGTTACTAGAGAAGAGAGGATTAGAGAGAACTTTTACAAGTTGATAAATTTCACTTAAAACTGTAAAAGTCTATTGACTATTTTGGAGTGAGAAAATACAGGCTTACCTTATTCCTCCTTTTCCTCAGTAAATAGCTTGCAAGAGTAATGTGCCTTTTCTGTTTCCATGAATGCTTTTTGATCCATTGACAATATCAAAGACAATGTGATAATGATGATGGCAACTTTTATTAAACATTGACCCTGTGTACAACCAACCCTGTGGCTAACTACATTTAGAAATTCAGTATTTTCCCAATTTCTAAAGGTACACATAATTTATACTCAGTATCCCTACTGAGAATATAGGATAATGTAATCTAATCCCATACACAAACATGTAACTATTTCAGCAGGAAACATGTTAACCTTCACATGAAAGGAAAATTCTGGTATCATTTTGCTTTCATTTTGTGCACTTTCGATTTAGTATTATCTGATAATAGATGGCAAATCTATTTTCTCTACTAATCATTAAATAATCCTGTATTATAGTTACTAAATGAAGAATATTTAAAACTATAAACTGTTTAGCCACATTAGTTAAGATGAATAAGTGAAATTTTGTTTTGGTTGAAGTTAAATATCCTGTAGTTCAAGCTAAACACAGACAAAAACTTCTTTTTTTCCCTTAGGTTGATGGAAGTAGTTCTACGTTAAGCATGAGCACTCATTTTAAAATGCTTAAAAAGCTGGTAGAAGAAGCAACGTTTAGTGAAGTCCTCATTCCTTTACAGTCAGTTATGATACCGACTCTACCCTCAATTCTGGGCACCCATGCAAACCATGAACCATTTCCTGGACATTGGGCCTATATTGCAGGCTTTGATGATATGGTAAGCTTCAATTTTATAAGACTGTAGCTGTGTGTCTTAGTTACCTAGTGCTGTTATAACAGAAATGACACAAGTAGGTGACATTAAAAACAAAGTTTTTTAACTACAATTTTTAGGCGACAAGTCCAATTTCAACCCTACCACTTCTAAGGGTCTCTATCCTGCATTTTGGCAACAGCCATTAATAGTTGGCAGCTCTTGGGCTTAGTTCTGTGTGTCTTTGCTGTTGAAGTGATTAGGTTTAGGACCCTGATAGTCCTGTGGATTAAGCATTGAGCTGCATACTACAAAGTTAGTAATTCATAGTCAACAGTTAATCCACAGGGGGAAAAAATGAGGCTTCTTACTCTCATAAAGATTTATAGTTTGGGGGCTGAGCCGCAGTGGTGTAAGTGGTTGAGTGCGGAACTGCAGCCCGCAGGCTTAGCAGTTCAAATCCAGTGTCAGCTGGGTAGCGCCCACGCCCACCAGAGGCAGTGATGCCCACAAAAACAAAAACAAAAAAAGATTTATAGTTTGGGGCTGAGCCCTGGTGGTGTAGTCGTTGAGTGCAGGACTGCAGCGCACGGGCTTGATGGTTCAAATCCAGCAGCAGCTCTCCAGGAACAAGGCTGGGTAGTTCCCACAACCACCAGAGGGCAGTGATTGCACCCCCCCCCCCAAAAAAAAAAAAGAAGATTTACAGTTTGTGTAAAGATTTATAGCAGCTCAATACTGTCCAGTAAGGTCCCTGTGATTCATAATAAATGCGATTAACCTAAGAAAAGAGAAACAGTATTCTTGAACAAGATCACATCTACCAGGTACTGGGGGTTAGGACATCAACATAGTTAAGTTGAAAGTGTTAAATTACAGCTAGAAGCATCTTAAAGATTGTATTTTATATGAAAACTAAAATGACTAGAAAAAAAATGACTAGAAAAAGAAAAAGTAAAACTCTTTATAGCTATGATAGAAAATTCAATGATTTTTTCCCCCTAAATTCTCATGTTTCAGTGGTACTATAATCATTATTTTCATAATAGTATTTTTTCATATTCTCTTTGGTAAGTATGAACTATAACTATAAATTTGGTACTGATTTAAAGAAAAGATAAAAGGTCCCTTTAAAATAAATATTTCAATTTTTTATGGCTAAACAGATTTGTTTAATTGCTTTCAGAGCAATTTGTCTAGCTATATAATGAAGTCATTATTTACAATGATGGTTTGTTTTTGTTTCAAAAATATTACTCACCATAATTAGGTATACTTGACAGTGGATGAGTTTACCTTCTCCAAAAATCAAATTAATTTAAATTGATAAACAGTTTTTATCATTAAACATTTTGAAACCGTGTTTTAAGCTCTGAAAAAAGTCATTTAAAGAACATTTTAAAAATATTGTAAATGTTATGACTGCTCTTAATGTCTCTGCAAATTTAGTTGTTTTACTACTTGTATTATTGATGAAAGAATCTTTCTATAGCCATTCTTAATGAGTGATATATGTCTGTTCATGAGCAGCCAGTTTTTAGATAGGTTATAGATAGTTATGGCAAAAAACATAGTTATACTAAGTTTTATCATCCAGTATAGGTTATTATGTTTTTATCTTTTAGATAGCTCATTACTTACCTGTTTTCAAAATTCAGACTGTGTTTTTAATGCATCTTTCAGGTGGAAATTCTTGCATCTCTTCAAAAGCCAAAGAAAATCTCTTTAAAAGGATCAGATGGAAAGTTATATATCATGATGTGTAAGCCAAAAGATGACCTGAGAAAAGATTGTAGACTAATGGAATTCAATTCCTTGATTAATAAGGTTTGAAGATAATTTAGTTTTCTTTTACGATTTCAAAATCACTCAGTATGATATGAAAATAGGGCTGAGCCCCGGTGGCATAGTGGTTGTGTGTGGGACTGCGGCCCACAGAATTGGTGGTTCAAATCCAGCAGCAGCTCTCCAGGAGCAAGGCTGGGCTTCCTACTCCCACCTGGGCAGTGATGCCAAAAAGAGAAAATAGATGACTTTTAAAAAGGAACTAGATGGGCTGAGCCCTGGTGGCATAGTGGTTGTGTGCAGGACTGCGGCCCACTGGGATGGAGGTTCGATTCTAGCTCCAGGGAGCAAAGGCTGGGCCTCCTACTCCCACCACCTGAGGGCAGTGATGCCCCCCACCCCCCAAAAACAGGAACTAGATGTAGTGTATTATTTTCACTGAATACTGAAAATAAGATTACCTTGATAAAATTATGTAAAACATTGAGGAAAATACTTAGATTTGCTTAAGTTTATGTTTTAAGGCTAATTAAAAAAGATTCAAATATTTTATTTATTTGTTTGATCATCATTAAAATTTTTTAGTTCTCTTAGAGAATACTTGGTTTCTATTTCAGTCGATGTGAGAAATTTCATTAATGAGTTGTAAATGTATGTTCTTATGTATTTTGAGTTTTCTGTAGTAAAAATTAATATATTAATATCCTCTGGTATAAACGTTTCCCAAATGTGTATAAACCAAACTGTACATTGATAGATGAAACTATTATTTGTGTACAAATTTCATGCCTCTTTTTACCTCCACATTTCACTGGTGCCTCATATTAGCAGAAAAAGTTATGGATCTTTTGAACAGAAAAAATACATAATAAATGAGCTTTATTTAGTTAAATATGAATAGCATTTAGTGATAGTTTTATTTTTTTATAGTTTCAATATATGTATATTTTTAGTTTCAATATATTTTTAAAGCAGTGTTACTGGCATACAATTCACAAGTGTATGAGTCTGTGTGTATGTGGGGTTTTTTTGTTTGTTTTTGTCTTTTTTTGTTTTTTGTTTGTTTGTTTGTTTGTTTGTTTGGGGCATCACTGCCCTCAGGTGGTGGGAGTAGGAGGCCCAGCCTTTGCTCCGTGGAGCTGGAATCAAACCTCCATCCCAGTGGGCCGCAGTCCCGCGCACAACCACTACGCCACCGGGGCTCAGCCGTGGTTTTTTTTTTAATGGCTATTTTTTTAAAGGACAATATAGTTTGTGTTTAATTTTTCCAAAAATTCTTTTGAAGTTAATGCCACATTAAAAACTCATTTCAGAGGCAATATGAATGTGTTTTTAAATTAAAATATTATATAGTTCATTGATTCACTGAATAGTAAATCATTATTATCTTCTCAAAGCTCCTTGTGTATTTGGCTGGTTGCAGTATAAATTAGCCTGGTTTTAGTTTTGAATCTTACTTTACTCAATCTTGCTTTTCAGCTGTCATGATGTTTGTTAGGTTTTATTGAGTTAATTTTGACTCATAGTGTCCCCATGTGCCAGAGTAAAGCTATCTCAGAGTTTGCTAGGATTCCGTTCTTACAGGAGCAGATTGCCAGGTGGTTTTCTCTCTAACCTGCTGGGTGCCTGAAACTGCCAGTCTTCTGGTTAGCAGCCAAGCACTTAACTTTTGTGTCACCTGGACTTCTGTACCCATTGTCCATATAACTTTATAACTGTGATAAACCAAAGTCCTCCCTATGCTGGTCTTGGTGCCACATAATTGACATTTATAAGAAATTCAATTGTCACAGTGTTTTGCTGGTGTTTAGTTAGCCTACTTACTCCTAGAGCGTAAACTGTGTTTTAGTCCGTGTGTGTGCTTTTAAAATCACGTGCTGACATAGATGTGTCTTTAATTCAAGGAACCCTGGTGGCACAGCTGTTAAAGCACTGTTAGCTAAAAAGGTAGCTGTTTTCTGTGGAAACCCTGTGGGCTATTTTTCTCCTGCCCTTCAGGGTCACTATGAGTCAGAATTGACTATAGACTATTATGAGTTTGGTTGCATTTATTTATTTTATGGAGCTCCCGATTAAATGTAGTACTATTTCTCCTACCTAATATTCAGTATTAACCAAATGAGACATATACTCAAATGAGACTATAATTTTTAATTATATAAATAGGAGATATAGTTTAGCATAAACTATATAGAGCTAATGTGATTTTGTTCTTCTATCCCTGAGATAATCAAAATTAAACAAGTCTGTGCCTAGTGGTTTTATATTTCAATAATATCTGTAAAACAAAAAACAAAGTGACACTTTAAATATTCAACTAATATTTTGAATGCAACATTCATATCTCTTTAATGTTTAATAATGAAAAAGAATCCTTACACAAGATTTTAAATGACTTTGAAAAGGAATGTGGCTACAAGTGCTATTGTCTATTCTGCCATTCGATAGAATGATTCATCTATCTAAGCCAGGGGTGGGGGACCTTTTTTCTTCCAAGGTCCATTCAGATACTTATAACATCATCCAAGGGCCTTACTGTTTAAACATTTAATTAACGCACCCATAACCTGATGGCTGAAACTGCTTTTCTTTGGTGAGGTGTGCGACGCTAGCTGGCAAGAATGATTGGACCTGACATGGCCTGCCTTACATTCCCCATCCTTATCTACACCGTGCAGTAAGACTTAACTGACATTCTTTTACTAGGTAATGAGTAGTCTTTAAATGTGTTTGAGGTAGTATAAATTATTCTACTTTTAAATATTATGTGTATATTTTTTAACAGTGCTTAAGAAAAGATGCAGAATCTCGTAGAAGAGAACTCCACATCCGAACATATGCAGTTATTCCACTGAATGATGAATGTGGGATTATCGAATGGGTCAACAACACTGCTGGATTGAGACCTATTCTAACCAAACTATATAAGGAAAAGGGTACTAAAATTAATTCTTATAAGTATGTAATAAAGATATACTAGCTACTAACATATATGAGTATTGTTAATAGCATACAAAAGTATGCATTTTCTGTTTTGATATTTCCATGTTTTTTCTAAAAGAATTTGAGGTGGTTTACAAAAATCTAAGAAGCCCGCCCTGGTCTACATGAAACTTTTTCCCACCGAAATCTTTAGTAGTTCTAAAACTACTGTATGTAGAAACTTTATATTCGCCTTTAGATTATCAGGAGTGAGGCCTATTTTTGTCCCTGTTGGGAGAAAGAAAATGGAGGAGCAAAGTCTAGCATGAAATTTGCAGTTTTAGTAGGAAACAGAGTTGTCATCATAAATGGTTTCAAAAGTATAAGTACTGATGAATAGATATAAAAATAGGTATATATATTTCCTACCTTTGTCTGTTAAGAGCAGTAAACACATCTACGACTCATTTTCCAATAAAAGGAATCATTTCTTTCCTTAGCAAAATGATTAGTTTTGTGGTTTAAACACAAAGAATACGAGATGAGCCTACACTATCTTGTGGCACCAGAAAGTAAATACTCATAAATTTATAGGCAGGTTGAAAGGACATATGAGTCAGCCTGAAGAGGTGTTCATTGGCCAAATCTAGATAATTTAAATTTGTGCAGCGAAATAATTATAGTTTTAGTAAATGGAACAAAAGAAATATGAGTATACGAATTCAAATGAATTGAGTAAATAAATAGAAAAAACAGTTCTTCCTTATAGGATTGAAAAAAGAGCAAAAGGACCTAATGGAACTGGCAAACAGCACACTAGAAACTGTCATAAGTTATTGTTAGTGGATGTCAAAATTAGTGGACAAAAGTATGTTGAGAAGTGGGTTATTTGCACAGACTCAACCTATCTCCCCACAGTAACATATTAATTACATGAAGGGAAGATAGTAACTTCACAATAGGGAAACAAAAATATAATTGTCCAGAACTTATTAAAAATGTCAGGGTGGGCTGAGCCCCGGTGGCGTAGTGGTTGTGCGCAGGACTGCAGCCCACTGGGATGGAGGTTCAATTCCTGCTCACAGGAGCAAAGGCAGGGCCTCCTACTCCCACCACCAAGGCAGTGATGCCTTAAAAAAAAAAAAACTTAAAGAAACTAAAAAAAACTTTCATGTCAGGATCATGAAAGACTGAGGCATTTCCCTGATTTTTCATGACATGCCCTTCTTAGGAAGACAGGAAAATAACAGAATGCAGTGTGAGTGCATTAGATCCTGGATCAGAGCGGGGATGTTACAAGAGTTGGCAACTTTTTAATTTTTTTTTTTTTTTTT
Organism: Nesogale talazaci; assembly: GCA_004026705.1. Classification (NCBI taxonomy): domain Eukaryota; kingdom Metazoa; phylum Chordata; class Mammalia; order Afrosoricida; family Tenrecidae; genus Nesogale; species Nesogale talazaci. Next base: position 3,887 of record PVJH01038415.1, on the reverse strand, counting down.
TTTTTGGTTTTTGGGGCATCACTGCTCTCCGGCGGTGGGAGTAGGAGGCCCAGCCCCACTGCTGGAATTGAACCTCCGTCCCAGTGGGCCGCAGTCCTGCGCACAACCACTACGCCACCGGGGCTCAGCCCAAGAGTTGGCAACTTTTTATAAGTCTAAAATTATTTCAAAATAAAATATCTACAATGACAATAAGTAATAAATAGATCAAATTAGCATGAAGAAGTGAAAAGTAATATTGATATGGAATTGTGCTAAGTATGAGGTATACATTTTTTTTTGTAGTATTGTTCATAAGCTTGATTAGAGGTAAGCTAATGCTAAGTAGCATAAGTAACATGTTGAAGTTCACATTGATAATATTTTGTAGAGTGAGAAAATAACAGTTGGGGAAGTTTGCTTCCCCAGATGATTTGGGTTCTACAACATTAATTTAGGAGTCAGGAATACTATACATCTTATAGGATAGGGCTGAACCCCGGTGGTGTGGTTGTGCGCGGGACTGTGGCCCACTGGGACGGAGGTTCAATTCCAGCAGTGGGGCTGGGCCTCCTACTCCCACCACCGTAGAGCAGTGATGCCCCCCCACCTCCAAAAAAAATCTTATAGGATAGCCTACATATAGAACAAATTATCAGCACCAGTGTAGGTTTTTTTTTTTTTTAATCATTTTATTGGGGGCTCATACAACTCTTACCACAATCCAAATATACATCCATTGTATGCAGAACACATTTGTTGCCATCATCATTCTCAAAACATTTTCCTCTGCTTAAGCTTTTGGTATTAGCTCCTCATTTTTCCCTTCCCTTCCACGCTCCCTGCTCCCTCATGAACCCTGGATAACTTATAAATTATTATTTTGTCATATCTTACACTATTCAGTGTCTCCCTTTACCCACTTTGCTGTTGTTCATACTCCAGGGAGGAGGTTATACGTAGATCCTTAGAATCAGTTTCCCCTTTCTACCCCACCATCCCTTCACCTTCCTGGTATCACCACTCTCACCACTGGGCCTGAAGGGATCATCTGTCCTGGATTCCCTGTGCTTCCAGTTCCTATCTGTACCAGTGTACATTCTCTGGTCTAACTGGATTTGTAAGGTAGAATTGGGATCATGACAGAATTGGGCAGGAGGAAGCCTTTAAGAACTAGAGGAAAGTTGCATATTTCTTTGTTGCTACACTGTACCCTGATTGACACATCTCTTTCCCTGAACTCATCTGTAAGGGGATGTTGCTTCACCTATAGATGGACTTTGAGTCCCCAACTTGTACTCCCCCTCATTTATAAGATACACTTTTTAGTTCTTTGATACCTGATCCCTTCGACACCTCGTGATCACACAGGCTGATGTACTTCTTCCCTGTGGGCTTTATTGCATTTGAGCTAGATGGCGACTTATTTAGCGTCCAACCTTTAAGACCCCAGACACTATATCTTTTGATAGCCGGGCACCATCAGCATTATATTTTCTTACCAATGATGTGGGTTGGCCCTAATACTACCTATGGACTGAGAATTCACTGTAGTTTCAGGGCTCTAGTAGTTTTCACAATTCCAGTGAATACCATCCCATATGACAATATTTATGTTGCATTGTGCTTTTTGAATTCTGATTTAAAAATAATGATTTTAGTTGAAAATAACTTTCATACATAAGAAGTTTCCCTTTGACTGGAATAAGGGGATAGAAGGTGGTTTATAGTAATATCAAATAAGAATACCCATGCTTCTCATTCTTCCTAATTTTTAGTAACATTTTGAATAATAATAGACCTTGCCTGCCTATTTTAACAGCAACATCAAAAATTGTCCTTTTTCCCATTTGGGTTGGTGATTGCGAGGAATCGTTTTGCTTTGCAGGAGTGTACATGACAGGAAAAGAACTTCGCCAGTGCATGCTACCAAAGGCAGCAGCACTATCTGAGAAACTCAAAGTATTCCAGGACTTTCTCCTTCCTAGACATCCTCCAATTTTTCATGAGTGGTTTCTTAGAACCTTCCCTGATCCAACATCATGGTAAGTTACCAAGAATATAATACATTGTTATGGTTACATATTTACTTCTGTCTCCTGTGGCATTCAGGCTCTTTGACAGGCACTGTTTCCCTTTAGGTATAGTAGCAGATCAGCATATTGCCGTTCCACAGCAGTCATGTCAATGGTTGGCTATATTCTGGGGCTTGGAGACCGTCATGGGGAAAACATTCTCTTTGATTCTTTGACTGGCGAATGTGTACATGTCGATTTCAACTGTCTCTTCAATAAGGTAAGCAATATGAATTACTCAATTTTCTGTACTTTCTTCCTAGAGATACTTAGTAGCACTTTCAGTCAAAGACTTTGCCTGGAGCATTTGTTGATTAGTTTTGAGCAGTAAATCCCCCTGAGCCAAAAGCAGAGGAAAAGTGACATAGTGGAAATTAAAATTCAAAAGCATAGGTTCAAGTTCAGACTCAAGTATATGAACATGGGCAGGCCAGTTCATTTTACTGAGACTTGGTTTTCGACAGAGAAGGTAGTTTAATATGATAGTATAAAAATGGTGTGGGGGCAGGCTGATTCCTATAAGACAGATGTTGGATGTGACTCCACCCTCCAACCTGTTTTCCAATCTGACACCAGCTGTCTTTCCCACAGCACCCTTTAGTTTTCTACTGCATTTTATCATTGGTTGCAGTGGCACACAAAACTTCATAGACAATACTCAGGGGCATTACTAAGGATTAGATATGACTCTCAATATAGTTCTTTGATGAATATAGCCTCTTCTCAGTGCCCACAGACACCTTGGCCCTGCTCAGGCAGGTGTTACAGCTCTCTTTTAACTTCCTCAGTAAATGCCAGAGGTACCCCAATCTGCCAGTAAGCCTCAACCCAAAAGCACTCAGTAGTAGCTCTGTGGGTTAGCAAGTGAACTTTACTGATAGGTGCTGAGAAGCACCCCACTTAACCACTTTGGGACAATTAAAATTTTGTATTATAGCCCATGATCCAGGTAAAAATGCAAAACTGAAAACTTTTCACTGCTATTGAGTTGATTCCAACTCAACGATAGCTCTTTGTGGGTTTCCAGAATGTAAATCTCTATGGGAAGAGAAAGCTGTATGTTTCTCCAGCAGAGCAGCTGGTGTTTTCAGTATGCTGTTAGCACCCCAATATGTAACCCATAACGCTAGTAACGTTCCAATTAAAGTTCAGGTATCTGCTTTGTCAGCTCTCTTGGGTTGGTCTTGCACTTGCCCCCCAGGAGGTTGTATTGTTCACTCACTTTGGGAAACACTTCTAGATCTTACCTAAGGAATTGTAGTTTTAGTTGCACAAAAGCAAGGGCCAACATACCGCACTTTTGTGATGCAGTTCTCTAACATTATTACAAATAGAAGTATTTTGTTTTTTGTTTTTGGGAGGGGCATCACTGCCCTCTGGTGGTCGTGGGAGCTACCCTGTCTTGCTGCTGCTGGATTTGAACTGCCAAGCCAGTGGGCCACAGTCCCGCACTCAACCACTACGCCACTGGGGCTCAACCCACAAATAAAAGTATTTTGAAGAGCATTTTTACCCTTCACTAAGAAACTATAGATGTTAAATTCTACATTTTCCAAGTAAAGACTTTAAATGTCTAAATGAAGTTACTTTTTAATAAAATGCATTCTTTTTAGGGAGAAACCTTTGAAGTTCCAGAAATTGTACCATTTCGCTTAACTCATAATATGGTTAATGGAATGGGTCCTATGGGAACAGAAGGTCTTTTTCGAAGAGCTTGTGAAGTAACGATGAGGTTGATGCGTGATCAGAGGGAACCTTTAATGAGGTAATCATATGTACTTTGTCAATGATTTAACAGTAAGCCTCAACATAATATTACTAGTACCCAAATAG
>PVJH01038414.1:0-16935 GCA_004026705.1 Nesogale talazaci | reverse complement strand
GCTAATGGTATATTGTAATATGGAATATAGCACTGGGGGGAGTGGGGGAAGGTGATCATTCATGACCAAAGGCAGTGTCTTCCAACTATCATCCGGAATCCCATTTCACTCCCTAGATGGGATTTTAACTTACATTCTTTTTGTTGTTGTTGTTTGAGCTGTGTCAGTAGTGGCACGGTCCACCCTTTTTACTTGCAAAGGGTGAACAGAAAGCTACTATATTCCTCTAGGACATTTATAAAGAATTATCTTCACCTTGAGAAGAAACTGAATAAGAGTAAATGTCCACCTTAGCTTACATTCTTCTAGACCTTTTAAAATGCACTTATCCACATGCAGTAGAGACACAGTCCTGTCTGCTACATGAAGGGAAAGAGCCCTGGTGTGCCATGGTGGGTTAAACGCTGGGCTTCTAACCACAAGGTCCAAACCTGGGGCTGCTCGGCAAGAGCCAGAGGAAGCGCTCCCACTCCCGTGAGCCCTGAGTTTCAGAAAACCCCAGCGGTGCGTGCGCCTCTGCCCCACCTGGGGCTGACCAAGGGTCAAGCCTTGATGGCAGCTTGGTGACAGGAGAAAGCACAAACAGGCCTCAAGGAAGATATCCATATAAGCTTACTACCAATTCAGTATCCCTGATAATTTTTAAAATGAATTTCTTGGGAGGTGGGGGGAAGCTGACACCAAGGGCTTAATAAAAATGAATGTCTAGAAATACTAATGGCAGCATATGTACAAATATGATCGACAAAACAGAGGTATTGATCGTTACTAGAGCTGCAAAAGTCCTCAATCAAATGTTTCTAGATGATACATTTCTTACTGTAAAATCATAGTAACTGCGGTCGTTTCTTAGTGTTTGCTTTGCGTTGACTGAAGCTGTACGTCACACTTCATCCTAACGATGGGGGGAGTTTCATCTAGCTAGTGCTCCCACCACAGGACGACCCCAGCAGATGTCTCTAACACACACATTTACTTTCTCACAAGTTGCAAAGCTGTTGGTCCAAATCCAGGAGGCTGGCTCTAGGGCTCAGGCTCGTTCTCTTTTGCCCCAAAGGAAAGTCAGCTTCCACCCTCGAGATCTTCCTGTGGGCGTGCCATCTCTGGCCGAATGTTTGCTTGACTGTTTCATCTCTTATGTATATGTGTATATATATAATTAAGTCATTTTATTGTGAACTCGTACTGTTTTTCACAATACATAAATAAACACACTGTGCCAGGCACCTTCACATGTCCGCTATTATTGTTCTCCAATCATCCGCCTTTTCCCTTGAGCCCCTACATAACACCGTCTTTTCCATCCCTTCCCCTCTTCCCCTGCTCTCCCTTCCCCACCAACCCTCAATACTTTATATTGTTGTTCTGTCATATCTTATACTGCCCGACCTCTCCCCCAACCCACACCCCTAATGCCTGTCCTTCAAATAAGAGCTTATGTGTCTATCTTTGCAGTTGGTTCCGTCCCTCCACCCCACCTTCTCTCCACCCATCCAGCAGGTCCAGTTTAACCAATGGCCCGAAGGGGCTCACCCATTCCTGGTTTCCCCCTATCTCCAGCTCTCCTCTCCACCATTGGACCTTCTCCAGTCCATCTGGATTTGCAAGGTAGAGTTGGGACCATAATCGTTGCGAGGGGCTCTTATATTTTAAGAGTCTGGCTCAAGATATAATACTGTAGTCTCATTAAATAAAGAAAACCCACGCCCAGATAGAAGGATAACCAGTTATGGGGGTTAAGACTTAAAACATATTTCTGGAGACACAATTCCATCCACAACAGGGAAGGCATGATTCCGCTTTTACAGAGTAGGGAGCTGCGAAGAAAACATTAAATGACTTGTGTACGAATACGAACTATAAGTCTGGAGTAGGGGCACTGTGCTATTGCCCGTGAAATCAACTCGTGGCCACGGGTTTAGGTTTTAGGATGGAATCTGAAGAGCAATACTTAGGCCAGGGGTCCTCAAATTTTTAAAACGGGGCCAGTACACTGTCCCTCAGACTGTTGGAGGGCCGGACTATAGGTTTTTTTTTTTTTTTTTTTAGTTTTTTGGGCATCACTGCTCTCCGGTGGTGGGAGTAGGAGGCCCAGCCCCACTGCTGGAATTGAACCTCCATCCCAGTGGGCCGCAGTCCCGTGCATAACCACTACGCCACCGGGGCTCAGCCCTATAGGTTTTTTTTTTTAAAAAAAAACACTATGAACCAATTCTCTGAAGGCCTGGGATGAGTTGGCTGCTAAGCAGGACAGCAGTGGTGGGCCGGATGAATGTCCTCAGCCACATGTGGTCCACGGGCCATAGTTTGAGGACCCCCTAGCTTACGCACTCAGTTGCTGCCAAATGTGCACAGCCACTACCCCTGCAGAGTCTCCCGTCAGAGTCCACACTGTACATCATTAAGAACTCCACATTTTGAGGCTGAGCCCCGGTGGCGTACTGGTTGTGTGCAGGACTGCGGCCCACTGGGTTGGAGGTTCAATTCCAGCTCCCAGGAGCAAAGACTGGGCCTCCTACTCCCACCACGTTTTAAAGAGAACTCCACGTTTTAAAGAGAATGTTCAAACTAAGGTGCTACTTGAACCTGAAAGCCATTTTCGTACCTGAGCATCCCATATGCAAGAGTGGATCTGAGAGTTGTGGGTCCAAAATGGGTAATATTTCTTCGGTGGAGACTCTCTTCTGTCAATGCAATGCCCACAATAACCTCATTATCATGGATATTCAGAAGGACCTTGAGTAAGGTTACACAAGACAGGAAAATGACTTCAGGGTTATTCAAATAGCACGGAAAAGTAAAAATTCTTTTACGAGCCTATTTTATGAGTGAGTTTCAAAAGGTTTGTGGAAAATGGAATTACAAAATAGGGCCTTTTTCCACCCACCACAACTTTTGAAACCCCTTCACATTTTAACTATTGAGGTTATATTCTGCACAGAGAAATGTATATAAATCTTAAGTGTACGCTTCAATAAGTTTATATAAACCCTGACCTACGAGTATAAGCTGAGTTTTTCGGTCCATTTTCATGCAGATTTTGTGATAAAATCAGGTGCCTCAGCTGATAATCGGCTCGACTTATAATCCTGTGTGTACAGTGGATCCACTTGTGGAGTCACCATCCAGGTTAAAATGAAGAACGTTCCAAACACCCACTCGGGCCTTGCTCTGGCCCTTCCCAGTCACGCTCCCCCACCCAGCTGTCGTCATTAATCTCATAGTACCACAAGTTAGGTGGGTCATTTTTCAAACTTCATCTAAACGAACCACACAGTATATACTAAAAGATCTGCAGCCTCCAAAGCGGTCTTGATTTGAATGTTTTCATTCACTCTATTTTTAAATGGGCTGTAACCAGACTTCTCAAAATTTTTCACACGCACAGGCTGGGGTTTAATGTACACTTTTGGAAATGATCTCAGAGAGAACTGCAGTCAGACACCAGCCCGGCCACTTCCAGGGATGAGCTCCCCTCAAGCCAACCACACCACGCTGGCGCTGTTGCTGGGGCTTTGCTTGGATTGTCTAACGCCGTGTCTGTGGACTCCCGAGTTTCTTACCCGCCTCCGCACCAAAAACTGAAGATAAGCTAGTCAAGTACAAACGTGCTCCTCAGTCTTCTACTTAAAGAAAAAGAAGCCACTTCCATTTCCTCCTCTTCCGGCTGGTGGCAGCTGACGATGATAGTCTTCCCATGGGTCAGGCTCTGTTCCTCATTCCAGTCACATCCTCTGAGCCAGGACCTCTGGCTGACCATCCCCGCGGTAGGGGGAGTAGTCACCCGTGTCTCACAGGGCCTACGTGGGCCAGCTGGGCTCAGAACCAGGTAGACGGCTCCACACTCTGTCACCGGAGCCCCTTGCCATCGTCTAGTTACCCAGTTAGCCTGCTCAACTCTCAGCAGCTCTGAGACGAGCAAAAATCCGTGTGGGGGTGCCAATAAATGACTTGTTCCAGATGCAAGTGCCCTCAAAGCAGCAGAAAATGACCTCTTGGTAAAAATGTCAGCTGTCAGGGATGGAAAGATTCTAGTTCATCCGGCCCCTGGGGGAATCACCGGTGGAGCCCAGCACTGAGACCTCGGAGACTAAGCCCAGGAGCTGGAGTCTGGGCTTTGAAACCACCCAGCACTTAGGGGAGGGGAGAGCTGGCCCGAGGGTGAGAAGCTACACTGATGTCCTGACCTGCGGGCAACGCTTATTTTCAAAATGCTCTATCCTTCCACAACCACACAGACACCAACCAGAGAAGCGCACACACGGTCTCCCCTCACTGAGGAAGCCGCACCGTGGCACATTTTCGAGACCCCGTGGGCTCGAGCTCACCTGGCTCTCCCATACCAGGTGGCATCCCTTTGAATGCATTCCTTACCTCACTGCAGGTGGAACCAGGGCAGTCTGAACCTACCTCCACATCAAACTTGGTCATGTCAGCCTTCCACTGAAAATACTCTTGGACAGCACCTCCAAAGTCTCTTGCAGCCTCATTTGAGGTGAAGCAATGTTTCTCCCCTGCCCTGTTGCACGTGACCCTGAATTTCAGCACCTCCAGATCAGTTTCTCCTTTTGTGCTATCTTCAGTCTCATCTTCTTTGAAAGATGCCAAGTCGTCACCTACCAGTGTTGAGATCTCCTCCTTAATAGCTGGATTTTCATAATAGTCTAAGATATTTGATTCCAATGTATTACTTGGGAATTCTTTTTCACCATCTCTCTCAGCTCTTTTTTCTCCTTGTTCTTTAGTAATCTTATCTTTACTTGAATTTGGATTTATTTTCTTGCACTTGGTTTTCTTCTTCTTGAAACTGGTGTTCATTTTCCATACTTTCATGGGGTCTGACCATGGGAGCTTCTGAGCCAATTCTTCAAAATCCTTTAGAGCTTCTTCCTGTGAAGAACAGAATCGTTATGTTGGGGGTGGGGAGAATGCAGAGCAGATGAGTCAATAACATACTGGCTACACACTAGGAACTGAAAACCTCACTTACAAGGGCAGTGGATTTTTGACTTTGGCTTTTCCAGCCAGTCTCTAACTTCCTATAATGACCTCTACCTGCATGGGTCTAGTAAGACAATGGGGGAAGAGACTGATAGGATTAACATGTGAGTAATTACAAACAGGATTCCTTGGCGTGCCATTCTGCTATGTATAAAATCAGCCCTCTGTGAAGCAGGAAGGGAGAGATCTCATTACTAGCAAGAAGAGTTGTAGTGAAGTGTGCTCTCTGGACCTGAGATCCCTGTGCTGTGAATCTCCTGGATGCAGAGACAGCACTACCATCTGAGGAGCAGGAGCAGGGCTGGGACTGGGGCACGGACAGTGGTGACCTTCCTAACCGACTGAGCAGGTGAAGCTGAATGCTTTTGTGTAAGAGGCTTGTGGAGTGGGGTGCCTCTGGGCACTTAATTGGGGAAGCTGGGTTTGCTGACCCGGGAGATCTGAGTGTCTTTGGCTAAGGCATACTGGAGTGGGGTGCTTCTGGGCACTTAACACAGGGCATTGAGTTTGTTGATCCACACAGCTTGAGCTGGATGACTGCAGGTTGTGGCTTAGCAGTGAAGTCATATGCCCTTTAGGGCATTTATTAGTGAACCTGGAAGGACTCTGTAATAAGTCCTGATAAACAACTCAACCCTAAGCACTTCTCAGTGGCATATGACCTGTTTATTTTCTTAATAAACCCCTTAACGCAGTGATTCTCAACATTCCTAATATCGTCACCCTTTAACACAGTTCCTCATGTTGTGGTGACGCCCCCACAACCATAAAATTATTTTCGTTGTTACTTTATAAGTATAATTTTGCTGTTATGAATTGGGCGAACCCTGTGAAAGGGGGACTTGCCACTCACAGGTTGAAAACGACTGCTTTAAAGGATCATTCCCCGTCCCCGAGTTCTGTGTAGCCATTGCAATGGATACTAGAACCTAGAGATCAAGTAAAAAATCCTAAGACAAAACACACTGATAAAGTAGCTAAAATCATTTGTGAAAGTAGCCACACAGAAGACCCAAATAATACTCACAATTAAGGGGGAAATTACAAATTAAGCCACTAAAAAAACAGTATGCAATAGAAAGGTAGATCACAAGTTGGACATGAAGATAAAAATTAAAGCAGAAAAACACATTAACAGGGTGGGAAGGAGAAGGTGGATGGAGGATGAAGGTTTACTTCTCACTGAATTCCTTTTTTTGTATTTTAAAAATGTGCTGAATATACAATGAACTATTTTAAATTTTAAAATTTTATAAAGAAAAAACCCAACTTTATAAAGGATCAGCAAATCTACCCATTCCATTTCTAAATAGTATCAAGTGATTTTTTAAAAAGTATATCCAGCCACGCCCCTACATGACTTAAATCCTTCTAATAGTCTTTCACAACACACAGAAATCCAAATTCTTTTTTTTTTTTTTTGGGGAGGGGGGGCATCACTGCTCTCCGGGGGTGGGAGTACAAGGCCCAGCCCCACTGCTGGAATTGAACCTCTGTCCCAGGGGGCCGCCGCAGTCCCGCGCACAACACTACGCTCAGCCCCGAAATCCAAATTCTTTAAAAAAGACTAACACAGTGTAACTCTTGGTTCTTTCTTACTTCCTCTCTCCATCCTCTTCCTCACTCCCTCTGCCGGGAAACACATTTGTTACTTAGTATCTACGATGCTAGCCGAGCTCTTTTCTTATCATTGGGTTATCTGCAGCGTAAAGGGCCTGTCTTCATCATCTTGCTCTGAGTACCTGCTCTTTGCAAAGGAGTTTCCTAAGTCTTACTTCTGGAGAATTATCTGAAGTTAGGCAGTCCCCGGGTGGCACAAATGGTTAGGTACTCAACTACTAACCCAGTGAGAAACACTTTGCATGAAAAGTCTAACGATCTGCCTCCCCAAACTAAAAGCCTTGAAACTCCCCGGCAGCAGCTCTGTGCACACAGGGGGCACCCTCAATGGGCATAAACTGGAGAGCAGTGTCTGGACTGGGGGGAGGGAGCATTGGCTTTGTTCTGTATTTGAAGTCAGGAGGTGTGGTGGAATGAGATTTCCTAACATGTCTGTCTACTCAAGTTCTGGAAATCCCACCAAAAGACTGGGTGGAACCACGCACACAAGGCATATGTGACACTAATAGAAAGGTGGGCCCCATTTCCATTGCCAACCCACCCCCCACCTCCCGGCTGAAAGAATGCTCCAGGTTGGAAGCAGCAGTCAAGGAGAGCAACCCAGAGGGCCCTGGGCAAACGTTCCACATTGTGGGGTGGGGGGAAGAGACTGGGGCTACAGAGACCAGGTGCATCACAGGCAGTTGCATGGAAACTCAGGAGCAGCAGTGCCAGGACAAAGAAGTACCGTCTCCTTCTCTGGTCCAAAGCTTTGGGATGGTGGGACAGTGAAAGGCAGGCAGTCTCCCTGGCCCACGAGGACAGAGGCCAGGAGATCACTTGGCTGAGAGACTGCGAACAGGAGAGCCATTGCTGACTGAGACCAGTATACTGAGGTTTGGCTGATTCTGCCCAGGAATGACATATTAACTTCCCTAATATGCCCCTTTAATTGTGAGTATTATTTGCACATTCTGTGTGGCCACTGTAACACGTCATTGAAGGCAGCATAGGTGCGGGAGAAACAGATGGTGTCCAAAGAGGTAAAGAAGGGTGGACCATGGAGGCTTTGTCTGATCCCTGCCTCGTCAGGGAAACCAGAGGAGGGCAGCTCTGTCCACCTCCATTGGCATTTACTGCAGTCGGTTTACATATGCACTCATCAAGTCTCTGTCCAGACGCTAAGTGCGCGGTAGAAGGCCTTTGTGTTGCTCACTACTAAAGGATGACCCACGATCAAAGATGCAGACAGATACCGTCTGATAGAGTTGTCAATAGCCACAAGGAGCCATTTCCATGGAAATGAAAGACAAGTCTGCCTCAGTGGCACTGGCAGCAGTCACACACAGGGCTAATTACAAAGTGGGCAGTTTGAAATCACCAGCGGCTCCTCGGGAGGGCGCCGTCGCTGGTCTGGGAACCCCCCGGGGCAGGCCACCGAGGCGAGGGCAGAGAGCTTCACCTGGAACATCACTTACACCATTTCTTATGGTAGGACTATAGATATTTTCCTTTGCACAGATGGGAAAATCTGCCTCAAGCAGCTCTTCAGATTGGCACAGTGGGTTAAATAAGCATCAGGCTGCTCGTTACAAGTTTGTCTGACAGTGAGGCCACCTGTTTCCTCTGTCAGGAAATGGTGTCAGAGGGCTGCCGGAGCAGCCCTACTATCTGACCTGTAGTTACTGGGAGTGAAATTCGACCGAAGAGCAGCACACCTGGCTTGGTTTTTGGAGCACATAGTATGCTCATGAATATTACTTTATCCCTGTGGTCAATTTTCAGCTGAACCATAGGTCTTTAAAGCAGAGTAGCATCAAGGCACACACAACCAATCAACCAAACTCCCTGTCATGTAGTCACTGCTGGCTTACAGTGACACCCCCCCCACCCCCCCCCCCCCATAGGATAGGGTAGAACTGCCCGTGAGTACCTGTGTCTATAAGCTCTCTTAGGAGAGCAGAGCAGCTTGTGGTTTCAAACTTGGGGCCTTGCGGTGAGCAGCCCAACATGTGGCTATTCCGCCACCAGGGCGCCTCACACAACCAAGACCCTGCCTCGGAGTTACAAGTCTCCGGTGACTCCACTCCGAGGGGTTCTATGTGTCGCAATTCTAGTTAGTACGATTCTCAATCAGTTTCCATCTGAATTCTTTCAGGTATGGTTATACTTTTCTAGACTATGGACTCCTATCAGTTTATCTGACGGATTTTGAAGGTTTTGGGTGGAAAGCTACCTGTTGGCTATAAAGAACAATCGAGAATTAGGTATTGTATCATGATTTTCATGAAGAGGTGCTTTCCAAAATAGGTCATGTAATAGATACAAAAACATTTTTAAGCATTTGACTCTGAAAAACCTGACCAGAAAAAGCACTGTGGAAAAATAGGAAGGTCTTACTGCAATCGATCTTCAATCTTCAGCTGAGGCAGCAGCTGAGTATTTGGGAATCAGAAGCTAAACGCAAGCTGGAGACAAAGCTGTCATTCTAACTGAAGGAATATTTCATTGTGACTGGCTTTATTTCAAAAACCGATATTGGAAAAGAAAGCAGGGTAAACGCAGACTGCTGAGAGAAAATGTTATTTGTGGATGACATAAACTGTCATTTGCTCTTTGGTTCACAGTCTGGAAGCAATTCTATTTTGGAACTGTAGACGCCAGCAGAGTTAGTTTGAAGTTTAAATCTTTTGTAAAGTAAATCCAACAGTTTTAGTATAAGCTTTGATGATTTTCAATATCATCTGTAGGCTCTGTCTCTTGGAACGGATTGTCACCAAATCTCTCCAAATCTTATTGTAAACGCTTCCCAGCATTTTTTATACTGACAAAGCAGTAACGTGCTGACAACAGAAATTTAAAACTGGAAATCATCTCTGTGGGGAAAGATGACATGATTGAGATCACTCACCTTCGTTTCTCTGAACTGGTAATCTTTAAACTCCTGAACAACCACAAATAAGTTATCAACTGATCTCAAGCAATGAACCTGAGAAAGGAAAAAAAAAACAAAACCTTGTCAGGGACCAAATTTCTCAAAAAATTTTGAGAGGCACAAACTATCAATATTTAAATCTATAAATGAAGTACAATGGTTTAAGTTACTTAAAATAAAACCCTGCTGGTCTGCCGTCTATTTGACGATCCATCTGCTTTCCCCAACAGAATGGGGGGAGGACAGACAGAAGCTTGAACAAGGACAAGGAGAGTTGGAGAGGGTCGGAAAGCCCAAAACCCATTAAGCGGAACGCAACCGTGCTTCTCTCCCCATTCTCTGCAGCACACTGCCTTTGGCTGTCGTTCAGAGAATAGGGCTGAGTCCCAGTTTTTGATTAGTGAGTGACAGTGGCTGCTCCTTTGTCCTAAAGTCCAATGATTACCAAGAATAACACCGTTGGTGCCCATCTCCACAGACCTGGTGAGGATTTTAACAAACTACTGAATGAAAAATACTTAACAGGCTCTCCACAGTCCTCACCCTCAAGTGGCTTAGGTGGTAACGAGACTTCAGCTTTCACTATGGATGGCAGTCGGCTAACCTTCACCTCTCACCTTCGGTGCTTCCTGATGACTTCTGTTCAGGAATTTCTTTGACCCCGATGAAAAACAACAAAACTCTCCTACCGTGCTTTATTACCAACATCTAGAATCTGTTTTCAAGTAGGAGGTGGTGAGCAACTACAAAAGCAGACAGCCCACAGTCCGGATAAAGTGGAGCTAGCATACAAATGTATCTCATTGCCAGGGGGCAGTGAAGTGAATACTTTTTAAAAATCACCTCATTGGGGGCTCTTACAGCTCTTATCGGGATTCATACATCCATACATTGTGTCAGGCTCATTTGTATGCATGTTGCCATCATTTTCAAAACCTTTTCTTTCTACTTGAGCCCATGGTATCAGCTCATTTTCCCCCTTCCTAATTTTTTTTTTGGGGGGCATCACTGCTCTCCGGTGGTGGGAGTAGGAGGCCCAGCCTGCTGGAATTGAACCTCTGTCCCAGTGGACCGCAGTTCCGCGCACAACCACTACGCCACCGGGGCTCAGCCCTTTTTTTGCCTAATTTTTTTTTTAAAGGGAGGTAGTAGGCCAAGTAATTTTGGGAACCTGTGATCGAGAACACAATGCTCAAGTAAATAAACCGAAAACTGTAAGCAGATTGTTGGAATTTCTTCCTAAGTCACACAGGAGCATTCGATCTGATGAACTCTTCCTCAAGGAAATTCCAGAATTATTTCCGACACTAGAGCAAACCTACAAACCAGTACAAACTTACAAACTACTGCCTAACAGAAAACGAAGTAAATCACCATTAAAAAAAATTTTTTTTGTGGGCATCACTGGCCTCTGGTGGGAGTAAGAGGCCCAGCTTTGCTCCTGGAGAGTTGCTGCTGGATTTGAACCGCCAGCCCTGTGGGTCGCAGTCCCGCACACAACCGCTATGTCCCTGGGACTCAGTCCAGTAAATCACCCTTTTTAAACTGCCCAATTTGAGGCAGAGAAAAGCACAGGTATCCCAAAGGACTCTGTAACTAGGAAATAGTTGGAAATGGACCCCATTTAGAAAATTATTAAAATCAAGTTACATGCAAACCTGAGCCAGGCTTTCCACTGAAATGTCAAAATATATCTTGCCCCGGTCTTTGCTGATTTTGCATGATGATCTCAGTTTCTCTCTCACTTCATCTGCGGCTGTTTGCTCAAAGCCAGTAGGGACGGTGGCTCCAATAGTGACGTGGAGAGGCTCAGTCTCATGTCTGTCGTGACTTTCTGCCACTTCTGTAAACCTCTGGTTCTCGTCAGAGTTTATATCCAAGAGTTGGTGAGCAGCTTCTTGAATGTCAGACATACTGAAGCACTTCCAAGATCCCCTAGAAGGACAGTAACAAAAAGAAATACAGCCCAATCACACCACCTCACATCACCATATTATCAACTACCATCCACTTGCTTTGCTTTGGAGGGCAGGAAGAACAAGGAAACATAGCTGATGTCGCCCTATTCGGTCAACACACCTGATAAAGCACTCAGTAATAAAAAGACAGAATGAACATGGGCGGAGGGGAAGATATAATGCATATTATTAAACTAGAAGGTACCATGGACAATTAGGAGCCAAACAAGTCTTCCCACAGCATGTAAAGTTTAACGGGGTGGAGGGAGGGAGGTCATCTGTGTTGAAAATTGACAAACTCACAACTAGTTCACAGGCCAAGTACAGAAGCTAATTAAGCACATTCGAATACACTTCTGCATCTAGTCCTCTTGTCTACCCTTAAGAACACAGGGTTTTGAAGTGTCAGCCATCGAGATGGATTTGAATTCTTGCACCACCATGCAAGGGTTCAATGACTGGGATCCAGTTAATTCTCCTCATCCTCACTTCCCTTACTGTAGAATGGGAATGAACGAACGCCTCCCTGGTGGCATTGTTGGCTAACACTGAGACTCTCACAGGTATGGGAGCCCCCTCCCCGGGTGGGGGGGGGGTTGGGCGCCCAACTCCAGGCCGTCAGTTCCCAGTCGGCCTCCTTCCAAGAAAGGCCTCGCTTTGTACTGCAATGAAGGGGCAGCGCTACTCCACCCTACAGGGGTGCAGTGAGTCGACATCGACTTGACGGCAGGGTGTTTGTGTTTGAACGAGACATCTCTCCTTCTCTGATATGGGTAGAGATTCACGCAGTTAGAAACGCTTAACTGCTCCACCACCCAGAAACTGCTAGTCAACTTAAACGTGCCTGAACCCCCGAGGGGGCCGGAGGGGGTGTGAAAGGTGGGCATCGGGAACGCTCACCAATTTTCAAAAGGGTTTGCGATGAGCCAATAACCTGGGCCGAGTCCCACCTTTATGCTCGGGGAAAGGGACGATGGTGACCACGATTAAAACCCAATGTGTCCTTACGGCGCTCGGAGCCACTGTGACTACCGTCCGCATCCTCTCATCAGGTCTAAGGGAAAGGAGGCGCCTTTCAAGGGCATCGCATGTGGCGAGAACGGACTAGACCCCGTCTCCTGACTTCCGCCCCTAGACCCGCGTCGCAATCGCCGGGTGAGGGGAAAGGCCCCGCCAAAGACTTGGTGTGGCCCGGGGCCATGCCAGCGTGCGGACCTCGTCACCACGCTGGGGCCCGAGGACCGGTGCCAGGGTGCCAGGCAGAGGCTGCGGGGCACAGACCCGCACGTGGCCGGCACTCCCACCCGCCGCCGCCCGGTTACCGGCTGCGCAGCCGATCATTCCAGCTCAGGAAGCCCTCGGACCAGCGCACTCCGATCACGCTGCCGGAAGCTGCCTCACTGCCCCGGAAACGGAAGTCCAACGCGGCGATTTCCCCGCACCTCGGCGGAAGGGGCGGGCGTTTGAACACGGGTCCCTGAGAACGGCGCCTGCGCACAAAACTGCGCTCTGTGCGCGCGCGGGCTGCTGGGTCCCTGCGCCGGGCCCCGGGCGCGCGGCAGCCCCGTCAGGCGGCCGGGAGGCTGGGTGCTCGTCGGGAAAGGCTGTGCCGCACACTGGGTGAGCGTCCAAGTGACCCCATTTTAAAGTCACAGAAACTGAGTGTCAAAGAAGCCATTCATATCTTGATCACCACTTGAAGCACAGCGGTTTAGAGACCGTCGGGATTTCAAAGTCCGTGGCCCCAGTCACACACTCAGCACCTTCGCGATTGCGTTCATTGCTTAATACGCATCTTTAACTTAGCGTTACGCAACACAGAACTCGGTGACAGAGGACACAGCACTCTTAGGAATGAAGGAGGACGTGTGTACAGCGGTAGGAATTACTGCGACTCTTCTCTGGCATAAGTGGCTGCCGGCCCCTAGCGACCCCGTGTGGGGAGGAAGCCAGTCTTCCTCCCGCTGAGCGGTGGTGGTTTCGAACTGCGCACCTTGAGGACCGAGAACCAGGGCGCAGTACGGTATGAACTGGGCAACATTAAAAAGAAGCCACCTTACGATCCAGGGAGCTGAGGTTAGAGGTCAGTTTAAATAGTAAATCCCCAAACTGGGAAACAGGAAATTTTCCGATTTCCTCAAGGGTTTTCCGTGATCAGTCAGATGATCATCAGGAGAGACCCAGGAGTTTCAGAAGCACTTATTTTTCTAATGGTTGACGCCTTGGGACCCGCATCCATCAGTGTCCTACAAAATTGGTTCTGTGGGGGACCTGGTGTAAGCATTCTCTCTGAGAACCAGTTGGGCAAGGAAGGGATGGACCACTAGTGTCCTGGGACCATCCATTGTTAACTGTTCCTGCCCCACCCTCAGCCTCCTTTCTGAGGGCAGTTTAAGTTTCCTCCACCTTGTGGAGGACTATTTTATTCTCTAATACATTAGCAAGACACTGAGGTTTTCTGTTGCCCCATCATACCTCACCCACCTACAGTGCCATCAGCAATTTGAGCCATCCAAAACTAGATTCACTGCCAACCAAGTCGTTTTTTAGTTCATAATGAGCCTCTAAGATGGAGTATAACTGCCCAGCAGCTTTCTGAGATTGTAACTCTACTGGAGTAGAAAATCTCTTTCTCGAATAGGGGGCTGTTGCTTTTGAACTGTTGACCTTGAAGTTCGCAGCCTAATGTGTAACCACTATGTCGCCAGGGCATAGGCCATAGTAGTGGAAACATGACTCCTGGCTGCACAGGGGCTGAGGATTCAAGCACAACAGCTTGTTGGTGAGAGAAGACGTGGCACTCTGCTGCCATCAGGACTGTCCAGCCTTGTGAATGGTTGCAGTTTTTAGTAGCAGATAAGTCGCAAGCAGGTTTTCCAAGTTGAAATATTCTGGGCCCCAACAAACGACAACAACAACACCTTACCCGCTCTGCGGTCCCTTGAAGGCCTCAGGTTTCTGAGATGCCTCATTATCAATCTAGTTGGACGGCAAAAAGGACCGATCTCCACTCTAGAGTCCCACACACCCTGTGTGCACGATCCATCATACCACACGGGTGCTGTGTGTCCCATTCCTATTAGTAACAGTTACCCAGTTTCCTTGAAGGGCCACAGCACCTCATTCGCACAGTCCTACATACCGCACCTACACAGTCCTGTTGTTGTGAGGAGCCGTGGAGTCCACCCTGACCCATGGGGACCCCGTGCACAACAGCACCAAGCACTGCCGGGCCCCGTGCCACCCTCCCCACAATTGTTCCCATGCCTGAGCCCACTCACGCAGGCAAGAGGTCACTCCATCCGGTATGTGGTTCTCGATGACCGTAATGACGCAGGTGGAGTGAAGCCTTTCCCACCTGTGGGGTCCCGGCCTCCACCATGGAAGGGGGCCAAGGGGCAGTTGTGTAATTGAGGGGTAAAATTAAAGAGACATCAGGCAAAAGAAGGCACGTGAATGTTCACTTCCAGGATGGCCATGATCTCAGCAGCCAGGTCCTTCTCACGGAGAGAGTGAATATATTGTTAGTCACGGCTCATATATTCTTAGAGGATGTGCAAGCCCCCCTAATTACGTCGTCATAGGAAGGGGTTGTACCATAGGCATTTGTGCAATAGGAGGGGGGTGAGCTAGGGGCGTGCACGCAATAGAAAGGAGAGGCACTAGGGATACACATGTGACAAGATGGGCAGACTCTAAAGTGGCAGCCTAAACTTGGTCCTTCTTGAGAGGGCTTTACCTTGTCTTTGAGCTTTCCTTCAGGGGAACAACCCACTATCCTTCTCAGAAGGGAGTGGGCCCCACCTAGCCCACCTGGGATGGGACTGACCATTGGGTTGGATGACTCTAGATGGCTGATCACCCTCAGAGAGAGAAACCTTTAAACAGCGGACCTCCAAGTGCATGGCCTTTGACCATGTGTTAGCAAGCAGCGTCTCAAGTTTGTTCCAGTTTCCTCATTGATGGCCCTAATAGTTGAGGGTCTTCCCATGAGGCCTTTGATCCACCTCGAGTTTATTATTCTTGAGCATGGAGTGAGGTAAGGGTCTTTCTTTATTTTTCTGAAGGCAGATATCCATTTTTTCCAGCACTGCTTGTTGAAGAGGGTATCCGCTTCCCACCTGATATTTTGAGGGCCTTTATCAAAGACCAATAGTCTGTATGCTGAAGGTTTCATTTCTGGGTTTTCAGTTCTCTTCCATTGGTCTGAATACCGAAGGACACTATTTTGAGTCACTACTCAGGTCTTTGTGGACTCTGTTACCCCAGTGGATTCTGGTGTCTGTGCCCTGAAAATACACTGAGTCCCGAGGTTCATTGCTCCTCAACATGTTTGGTTCCATCTGTTCTTCACTTATAATCTTTATCGAGCATGTTGCTCTGTCTCTTTCCCTGTGAAGGAGCTGCATGGGTTTCAGTCTCTGAAAGCCCCAGCACTGTTCTGTATGTCAGACATGAGCCCAGCTAAAACCCACTGCCACCGAGTTGATTCTGACAGGATAGGACCCCTTCTTGGCTCTCTGGGACTGTGGGTCTTTCTGGGAGCAGACAGCCTCACCCTTTTCCTGTCGAGCAGTCGGGGGTGCGTTCGAACCACTGACTTTGCTGTTAGAAGCCCGACTTGGAACACACTGTGCCACCAGCTAAAACAACCCCAATGTAGTTCTCGGTGATAGTGCTCCCATCAACCCAGAAGTCTCCTTTACCCTCATGTGTTCCTAGCCTTGCCTATTCTTTTAATAAAACGAGATCGAGGGCTGAGCCCCGGTGGCATAGTGGTTGTGCCTGGGACTGTGGCCCACTGGGATGGAGGTTCAATCCCAGCAGCGGCTCCACAAGAGCAAAGGCTGGGCCTCCTACTCCCACCACCTGAGGGCTGTGATGCCACAAAACAAAACCAAACAAAACCAAACAAAACCAAAAAAACGAGATCGTGCTTAGAAAGTCAATAGCATAGAGCCACATAACAAACCCCCGCTGTGCCGAGTCGATGCCAGCTCACAGTGACCCTGTAGGACGGGGTGCAACTGTCCCCTGTGGGTTGAGAAGACGGTCAGTCTTTCCTGGAGCAGAAAGCCCGATTTTCCTCCCACGGAGAAACTGGTGGTTTCGAACTGCTGACCTCGTGGCCAGCACAACACATCACCACTCTGCCACCGGGGCTCGCAGTACCATTCCCTCCTGCCCTCCTCCACAGAGATGCAGACTTTGAATCGCTTGTGCTTTCAGTCCTATGTTGCTCCAGAATACGCTTCTAAGGCTTGTTCTTGCTTTTCTCCGTTCAGCTATGATCCAGAGCAGCAGCCCCAACCTCTGGGTCACGTTGGGGGTCAAGCTACCTTTTCTCACCTAAATATGCATCCTGCATATCAGATACTTCCAGGGCGATTCATAACAGTAGAAACATTACGGTTACAAAGTAGCAACTACGGCTGAGCCCCG
>PVJH01038413.1:0-17271 GCA_004026705.1 Nesogale talazaci | reverse complement strand
GATTCTGTTTGGAGCCCTTTTGGTGTGAGGAGTCGGTGAGGCAAACAAGGGGGGCTCATTATAAGCATTTGGAGGAGAGGCCTGGCCTGACTTCTAGGCTTGAGTCACCAGCAGGGAGAGGGAACTTGTTCTGGCACAGGAGGAGAAGAATAAAGAAGTACTTGGGGGCTGAGCCCTGGTGGCTTAAGTGGTTGAGTGCGGGACTGTGGCCTGCGGCCTTGGCGGTTCAAATCCAGCGGTGGCTCTCCACCGCAACACTGGGTAGCTCCCACGACCACCAGAGGGCAGTGAAGCCCACCAAAAAAACCCCACAAAAACAAAAACAAAAAAATATATATATTAAAGAAGTACTTGGACATGACCTGGAGCCCATCACCATGTGAGGGGCAGACAGGATGAAGCCGCCGCCTAGGAGCACAGCATGGTACTTGGAATAGACTTTGAAGATTGTGCCAACAGACTTCTTGATGACTTGATGTTCCATGGACAGGAGAGAAGTTCCATCAAGGGTGACTCCTAGACTGTGGGCTGGACCCCTAGAAAGATGGTGTGGCTGTTAGACTGAGCTGAGAAAGACTGGCCAGTGGACAGTAGCCGTCTGAGGTCCAGTGGCCAGTGGGATGGCGTCCATCCACCAGTGGGAACTGTTCATCGCTTGGCTGCTAACTGGAAGGTTGGCAAATTGAGGCATTTGAGTTTAGGAGAGAGAAATTTGGAAGCCCTAAATATGACCGATGTGAATTCACTTTGTAAATGCAGATAGAAATTAGCTGCAGTCCAGCTCACAGGTTGACCATCTGTATACAGAACCTACATGTTTAGGTAGAGAGTGCACGGCTATCTGGACAGCAATCAGAAGAATTAATTTCCTCGGCCTGTCTCATTCTAACTAATCGTAATGAGTTTAATTAATGTAATTACCGTAAAACATCTTGAGCTATTTTTCGTTCATGTCCTCAGGAACCCCGGGATGACTGATCACAGCCCTACATTCCTGACTGCCATCGGGCCCTGCTGGCAGGAGAGACGGTCACCTGCCTCCCTAGCCATTGGCCTCCCTTTCCCAAGTCCAGCCCTTGTGTCCATTTTCACTAGTCTCAGACCTCAGTGTGGAAGCCTGACCCAAACCAAACCACATTCCCAGCTGTGAGACAGGACAGAGTGGACCTGCCCTGCCCTCTGGGTTTCTAGAATGTCAATCCTGACGAGAACTGTGTCCATTCAGGGCGGCTAGTCGAGTGGCATGACCTCTGTCTGATGGGTCACCATTGGATGGGGGCTGTCAGCCTGGCTCACCCTCACAGGGAACTCTCTGGAACACGAGGGCCATTGCTGGATACAGTCCCTCACAGAGATGGAAGCCAGTCAGCCCTGGTGAAACAGCTTGCCCCTGTGTCAGCATCTCCACCATTCCTCTTACCAGGTGGAATCTTCTCTCTCCTCACTCTGCTTCTTTCTCTCTCATATCCTGACAGAATTGTGGTGGCGGTCTGTCACCTCTGAGTCCATTCTGACTTGAGACAGCCTGTGTCTGAGGAACCTCTGAGTGGATTTCAACCACCAACCTCTCGCTAATAGTTGAGCTCTTAACCACTTGTACTCCTTGGGGGGTCTGAAAAGCATGCCAGCTTACTGAAAATAGATCCATATAAGATTATGTTCTAACAAGAGAACATTATTCTATTTCAATCCAGAAAAAGGCCCCAGGGTTGGGCTTGATTCTGGTTCTGCTCCGTACTAACGCTTTTCTTGAGCATATTGGCTGTATGCAGATTCGCACTTTGTAAGAGTGATTATGAGGATACGTGAAATTGTAATTTTTGACTTGATGGTGACCAAAAGGTATAGCAATCAGGGTCGTAGAGGCTTGACAATAAACAGGCGGCCATCTAGCTGGGAAGCAACAAAGCCCACATGGAAGAAGCACACCAGCCTGTGTGATCACAAGGTGTTGAAGGGATCATGTATACCCAGAACAAAAAATCATATTGTAAATGAAGGGGAGGGCTGAGCCCTGGTGGCGTAGTGGTTGTGCGCGGGACTGCGGCCCACTGGGATGGAGGTTCGAGTCCAGCTCCACGGAGCAAGGGCTGGGCCTCCTACTCCCACCACCTGAGGGCAGTGATGCCCAAAAAAACAAACAAACAAATAAATAAATAAATGAGGGGGAATGCAGAGTGGAGAATCAGCCCATCTGTAAACGAGAAGGGTCTCAGGAAGAGACAAGCCAGTTAGGGCTCGTTATAGCACCATTGAAACACACAGCTTTTGGGCTGAGCCCCGGTGGCATAGTGGTTGTGTGCAGGACTATGGCCCACTGGGACGGAGGTTCAATTCCAGCAGTGGGGCTGGCCTCCTACTCCCACCGCCGGAGAACAGTGATGTCCCCCCTCCCCCCCAAAAAATGAAACGGCTTTCCTCTAGTTCTTTAATGCTTCCTTCTCTCTCCCTGTCCCCATCGTGACCCCAATTCTACCTGACAAATCAGACTAGAGCAGAGCATGCACCTGGGTACAGATAGGAGCTCACGACACAGGGAATCCAGGACAGATGAACCCTCAGGACCAATATTGAGAGTTGTGATACCAGGAGGGGAAGAATAAGGTACAGGGAGAAAGGGGGGAACGGATCACAATGATCTAGATATCATCCCCTCCCAGGGGGACGGAAGACAACATTGGGTGGGGGGAGACATTGGTTAGTGTAAAACATGAAAAAATAATAATTATAAATTATCAAGGGTTCATAAGGGAGGTGGGAGATGGAGGGGGAAAAATGAGAAGCTAATCCTCAGGACTCAAGTAGAAAGAGAATGTCTTGAAAATGATGATGGGAGCAACAGTACACATGTGCTTGACGCAATGGATGGCTTTGTGAATTGTGATAAGAGTTGTACAAGTCCCCCCCCCCCCAAATTTTTTAAAAATAATTCTTAAAAACTATATCCATGTGAATGAGGGAGACCAGGGAGTAGAGACCCAAAGCCCAGCTGTAGACACTTGACATCCCCTAATAGAAGGGGGTCACAAGCAAGAGACAAGCCAGTCGGGGTGTAGTATATAACTTGAAGCATACAACTTCTAGTTCTTTAAAACTTCCTTCACCCCACTATTTTGACCCCAATTTTACCTTACAAATCTGGCTAGACCAGAGCACATGCAGAGCTCACAACATGTGGGAGGCCAGGACAGATAAGTCCCTCAGGACCAATGATGAGAGTAGTGACGCCAGGAGGGAGGGGAAGATGGGGGAGAAAGGAGGAACTGATCACAATGATCTTCATCTAACTCCCTCCCAGGGGGGCGGGCAACAGAAAAGTGGGTGAAGAGATACTGTGGTCTGTGTAAGGCATGAAATATATATAATTTTTAAATGATCAAGGGTTCATGAGGTGGCAGTTGGGGGATGAGCTGATACCCAGGGCTCAAGTAGAGAATGTTTTGAAAATGATGATTGCAATACTTGTACAAATATGTGCTTGACATAATGGACGTATGTAAAAGCCTCCAATAAAGTGATTTTTTAAAAAGAAATTGTAATTTTTGTAAAATACTTAGTGCATTGTTAGCATCTAGCAAATGCTTGGTGCACTTACAGTACTGTGGTGGTTTTTGTTACTGTTCTTCCTTACTGGGAGGCAGCCCAGTCTGTTACGAAGACCTAAGGAGACAGACTCATGTAGGTTTCTAAAGAATCTGAAGGAGGGCTGAGCCCCGGTGGCGTAGTGGTTGTGCGCGGGACTGCGGCCCACTGGGATGGAGGTTCACTTCCAGCAGTGGGGCTGGGCCTCCTACTCCCACCATCGGCGAGCAGTGATGCTCAAAAGAACTAAAACTAAAAAAACAAAAAAACAAAACAAGAATCTGAAGGAAACGATACTCTGTAAATGGAACCAAGTGTCTTGTTTACAGCTTTCTGTTTTGCATGCAAGTCTCCCTGAAGCTACCTACATCTACTTGTGTGCAGTTCTGTGATGTGAAATACTTAGCAGAGTCCTTGCGTTGTTCCATTGTCTGAATCTGGGCCTGTTGTTTGAAAAGAAGGGGTGGAGGTCCTGTGCCCTGGGGTGGGGTGGAACGTGCTCTTCCCAGCCCCTGCCACCCTTGACCGATAGCATCACTGCTACAGCTCCAGAGACTGCATCTGCACTAGCTCCACGCAGCTGCCTTACCTCCAGGCCTAGGTATCCAGAGTGACTCCTTGGCATACAGTGTATCCCATCCCAGGTAGTGAAGGGCATTTCCCGTGCGTGCGTGCATGCGTGCGTGTGTGCTTGTGAACATGCACGCGCACGCTGCCTGCAGATAACTCTTCTCTGCTTGTTCCAGGTTTGAAGAGAAGGCTCAAATGGATCCTCTTAGTGCTCTGAAATATTTACAAAACGACCTTTATATAACTGTGGATCATTCAGACCCAGAAGAGACAAAAGAGGTAAAGGCGGGATGAAATTTTGAAAATAATTGAGCTTGTCTCTCTCTCCCCCCCCCCTTGGTTAGTGTTTAATTTGCATTTTCTGAGTTGCTCTTAGGTATTTCAAAAAACATAGAATGGCACTGCTGGTCTTAAAACATGATGCAGAACAAATGAAAATGTTTGCACAGTATCATATTTCCATGTGATGCTAAAAAATTTAAGTCATTATATCTCACACACACACACACACACACACACACACACAACAACAACACCGGATCCATTCAGAAAGGATCCTTAGGCATGAAGTTGTGACTTCGGCATTTGTTGTGTGTCATGGGAAGGAAATAGAAATGTTTCCTGGGTCCACAGTCCAGTGTCTCACTTAGTTAAAAGGTGTGGAAATGATCCAGAATAAATTTCTGGGTTGATACTCCAAAGTCACCACAGGAGAAAAGGAAACTCCCCACTTGCTAAAGAGGGAGGAAAGGAGAGGAGAGAGGAGAGGAGGCGGTCGGAGCCCGCCCGGCACTGCTGTACCACTCACCACTCACGGAGTCGGTCTCGCCGCCGTGCAGCTTGTCTCCTCGTGCCAGGAGGGCCACCCCTGGCCTATCGCTGACAGATGGATGCTTTTTCATCTTCGGTTCGAGTACAGAGTAAACGCAAAAGCACTCGCCACCTTCCAGTCGATGCCGCCCCATAGCAGCCCTGTAGGACAGGATAAAAGTGCCGTGTGGCTTTCCAAAGTTGTAGCTCTGTACAAGAAGAGAAAACCTGTCGTCCTCCCGCTGGCCTTGAGGTTAGTAGTCCAACGTAAAGCCACTCCTTGTCAAGAGCACCTTCATAATCTGGGTAGACACGAGTCTGTGAGGATTTCCTAGTCTCCGGAGCACGTGTGCCAGCCTCGCTGCCAGCATCTGAGAAACTTCGCCTCCCGTCCCTGGGGGGAGGCCCTCTGGCAGCGCCTGAACTATCCGTGTTGCCTTCCCCCACATGGTCGGCGCAGAGGTGCGCAGTTCTGTCCTGTGCACCCTTCTCCCACGGTCCTTGCAGGGCTGTGGCTCTGTAAGGGCACGACCAACCCCCGGCGGCTTCTCTGTCCAGCGCCCACACAGGGTCCCATGTGAGTGTTGAAGCTCTTCCAGGCAGCAGCCTTGTTGCCCTCTGGAGTATCAGGGCCTACATGTCCCTGGCACCAAAGTCAAGAGGTTGCTGGCGAGCATCGGAGCAGTCTCGTCTTTGCCCTCCGTGTTGGGTACAGCCCTGAGCTCGGGAAATCCTGAGAAGAGGCTCTCGGGTGCCCTTGATGGGAGCACCTGCCTGTCCGTTACTGATATGTGCTAGTGAGAACCTGGGAGTCTTCGTTTGGTCATGGCACTAGAAGACTGTGTTCGGTTTTATCTGGTAGTGTGTACATAGTTCATCTTTGTGAAGGTCCAATAATGTTCATGTGCCAGGCCACATTTTCACTTACAGGTTTTCTTCCTTTTTCTATAACCTCCGGACAGTCATTTTCTCCTCACTTTTTCTAAAAAGCAAAACATGACAAAGTATCAATCCCTTTGACCTCATGAGCTACAAGTAAGCCCCAGTGAACAGCGTGTTCTTAAAGCCATGCCAGAGGGAAGGCTCAGCGGGGAGGGGAGCTATCTCCCTGTACACTACACAGCAGGTGTCTGTTGTTCACCTTCCTTGAGTGGGACTGACTCAGGACAGCGTGTCCACAGATGTCCACTCTATTTCTTAAAAACTTAATCTGCTTATCCCTAGTACAGGTGAGCCAGGATTGTGTTTCCTGTGTGTGTGTGTGTGTGTGTTAGAATCGCTTCAGAAAGTTTCCCAAAGTAACATTCTCACCCTCAGACTTCCCGTTTCACAGGGTTCTGCTGACACTTCTGGTGTATACACAGTCTGATCACTGTCAGGGAGAGTCCTTCATCTAAAGTGACCAGATGGGACACTCCTGATTTCAAACCATTTTTCCCATATACTGCAGTGTTTTTAGAAAGTCCCAATTTTTGACAAGCTAGGGAATGGTGGGAGAACAGGAAGGGAATATGGCCGCACGCGCACCCCCCCTCCATACCCCCCCTACCTCACCCCCCATCGATGGTGTCCCACTTTACCAATGTTAAAATCTGGTCACTTTACTTCATCTGATATATATACACAGACAGTCTGAAAGACCAACTAGAAAAGTTCTTTGCTCTCCTCCAGTCTCTGGAAACAGGCTTGTTAATTGGTGGTGAACTTCTGATAAACCTCGGTAAAGACATTTCCTTCTCCTGGCCCCCCATAGAAAATGTCCCAGGGAAGGATGTCTAATTCAAGTCTACCATTTTCAGAGAGGACTCTTAAGAGAGTCTCAAAAGACTGCTGGCATGCTGCCCCAGTGCCCACCCCCACCTAAGACTAAGACTTAGACAGCCATCACACATGTGTACCTGAACCCATGGCCTTTCCATAGACAGGAACTATCAGGAGTAGTGAACTATCACACCAGGAGGAATGTGCTCCAGAGAGCAATCAACCCTGGTGGCATCCCCCAAAATCACACTTGAGAAGGCTGAAGAGGCACGAGAGCAAGATGGGCGGTGGGAACGAGGCCCGTGAAGTGGGAGGAGGGCTCCCGTGACGAGGAGATTGCAACCAGTGTCAGAAAACAAAGTGTTTATCAGTTGTTGAATGAGAAACCAACTTGCTTTAAAGACATTGACCCAAACCATAAGAAAATGCCTAAACAGTGGAGGAATATGCCATGTTTATTAACTATTAAGACTCAAAATTGTTACTTTTCCTACTTCCCCCAAACTGGCCTGTTGCTGTTCTGTAGACGTCAGCCACGCGGGTTCCCGAGTTCACGTGGAAAGGCAAAGCGTCTGTTTTTAGATGACAGCGAGGCTTGTTCTCGCCTTCTTTGTCACTGCAAGACCTGTACTCCTCTGACTTGCTCTGTTGTATCATTATTCTGTTTTAAACTAACCGTAGCTAGGTAGCCTGGGAAGTGAATCAATGCTTGTCACGTTATTTCTGTGTAACAGGGACCATGTTCACATTGTAAATATGCAAGATGCAGACTCGTAATCTCGCCAGGGTGATTAAGGAGTGACCTGTATGTAATGGCTGTGCATTTGTTTTGCACAGCAAACCCTCAAGGGTTACACAGTGGATGTATTTATTTGTGATCTGAGAATGCACGTATATTGAAAATTAAGTAGCTTCCTGGGGTACTGTGCAGATGCAACCGATTCTGAAATAGGTAAATTATTTCTGATGTTAGTTAAATACATACTTTGACTAGTTTTTAAAAGTAAATTAATTCCAGAACTTAGTCCAGGATTTGGAGACATTAGAAAGATCCCTAGCTTCTCAGTGTAAATCTGCAAATAGACTTGTGTAACCACCCCACATATTGCCAACCAGTGGCTGTGGGAGGGTCAGAGTTGGGCGGGTTATCTTCCGCCAGTGTGCTAATCACTTCTGCTTTTTCCCTCCCGCAGTTTCAGCTCCTAGCTTCAGCTCTCTTCAAATCTGGCTCCGACTTCAGCGCCCTAGGTGAGTATGCCGGTGGCCCTGCCCAGGCAGCGAGGCTGCCCTACCCCTAGGAGGCTGGATTGTGCTTTCTGGTACCTGGAATAGACAGTTGGAGAAAGTTTGGAGATCACGTGTGTAAGTTCGGGCAGCCTGCTTGGTTTGTGAGCAGCCGTCACGTGATGGCAGGTGAACAGTGGCTCCCTGTGGTAGGGGCTCAGTTTTTCTGCAGTCCGCGATCAAAGCTTCCTGCTCCGACATTCACTTGTATAATAGCACTGCATTGGACCGCACAGTCCGTGACTGATAAGCGTACTAAGAGCCCCACGTGTTGGTTGAAAGGCTTTTCCTCTCCATTTACTCTTTTTAGGAATTAGATGTTAATAGGAGAACAATGATGGAGTAGGGAATGGAATACATGCTTTGAAAGCAGAGGAAAGAAATATCTCCTTTCTTGGAAATGAAAACTTGTGTATGTTGGTATCTCGATTGTTTAGGGTTTCTCCAGGTTGAAATATAAATGTTTTTCAAGCACCTAGGCATGGTCACAGTATTTTTAATTAATGGATTCTTGAAGTAAGGCAGCACTGCGCTTAAAGTTACAGGGTCTGTATTGGAGATCTGGGATCAGAATTGCAGTCAGGTCCCGTTTCAGAATTCCTCATTGACTTGCTTCAGTTTTTCAGCAAGATCTTTTGAACCTAGGATTTCCAGTGTTCTTATCATTATAAAATGCCACACATGGAATTTGTGTTGACCCTTGACACTGCCACTACTGGTATTGCCTTGGAAAAATTGATCGATAATGTTGAACTTTTCTAGTATATGTAATCTAACTTAAGCATATCTGAGATAAAATGACACTTGGGATATTAATTTAATTTCTTCATAATTTGCCCTTCGTGTCTCTCTAAGTTTGTGAGCAATAACTAAAAACAAAGAAACAGACCCATAGTTCTGGTCTTTTTCATGGCCGAGGCAGGAATAGCCGTGTCCCTTGGAGCATGTCCTTTCGTTTCCCATAGTAAGCCATTAGGCTTCTCACCCTCACGGCCTTGCAGCCTGAGCACTTCCCTTGAGAGGGGCCAGGGGTTCCCGGGGCAGGACTGGGAAGGAGGGCTGTGAAACAGGGCCCCAGTGGATTCTCCTAAGAGCTTGGATCATGGTTTACCGTCATTGTCAACAAACCAGGCTTGGGCAGATGCCTTCAGCTGATAGTGCTGTGATAAGGGGAAAGTTGGGTATGAGCCTTGTGAGAGAAGAGAAGGGTCTTGACCTTCTGAATGCTCTCCCTAAAGATGTAGTGAGGTGAGACCAGGGGCTGGCACCTGGGTACTCCGTGCAGATGAACGCACGTCTAATGTGATGCTACACCCTCACCCCCCTCCCGTCCAAGGGCATGGTTTTCCCTCTCTGGGCGGACAGCACGAAAGTGTCTCTGGCTGACTTATTTTTAGCCTTTAGGACAAGACTTTTTTGGCTGTCATTTAAATATGTTAGGGTGGTGTCAGCACATATTTTTACCTTGAATTGACTGCTTTCTTTTGTCTCTGCCTTGTTCACTAGCAGCTAATTTGTTTTGTGAAGAATGGTTTGTTTTACTTGAATTCTAAATAAACCAAAAAACACAATAGAGAAAAAGTGCAAACAGGAAAACATACACTGGGGGAAGTTTTCCTACCTTGTCTGAGGGAGGTAGTACAGTTTAGTCATTAAGAGATTAGAATTTAGTGTAGTTGTTAAAGATTAGAATCTGGGGCTGAGCCCCGGTGGCGTAAGTGGTTGTGCACGGGACTGCGGCCCACTGGGATGGAGGTTCAATTCCAGCAGAGGCCCCACAGGAGCAAAGGCTGGGCCTCCTACTCCCACCACCAGGGCAGTGATGCCTAAAAAAAAAAAAAAGATTAGAATCTGGATTCATTTACCAGCGCTGCCACTTGCTAATTTTAAAAGTCACCTTGACCTTTCTAATCATCCATTTCTTCATTTATGAAATGGATATGATGAGAATACTTGTCAGAACATGTCAAGAGAATTAAATAATTGCGGGAAATGCTTAGCAAAATAAAACAGTAAGTACTCTTATTCAGGGTACTATTATTATTACTACCCCTTTTAAAAATGTAGTCTTTGGTTTAACCTGGGTGAATTTGGATGAAGAGTAAATTCTATTACATCCTTTAATCATCAGCCCACTTAGAATCAACTCAGATGAGTATTTCTTTTTTGGGGGGGTGGGAGGCATCACTGCCCTCTGGTGGTGGGAGTAGGAGGCCCACCCTTTGCTCCTGTGGGGCCTCTGCTGGAATTGAACCTCCATCCCAGTGGGCCGCAGTCCCGCGCACAACCACTACGCCACCGGGGCTCAGCCCCAGATGGGTATTTCTTATACCTCCCATCAGAGACGGGGACTGACTGATAATGACCCTAAAGGACAGGTGGAGAACCCCTTTTCTTTGAAGGCCATACCATATTTAAGTAACACCCCTAATGTGATAACTGGAGCTACTGCTCTCTGGTGAGGCATGTGATGTTAGTTGGTATCAAGGCACGTCATAATTACAGGACATAGTACAACTGTTCCTTTTGGGGCCCCACGACTTTAAATCGTTTCAGGAGTAGATGGCCTCATTGTCCTAACACAAAACAATTGCTAGGAGTCCAGTCTGTCCCTATAGGGTCACTGTGAGTGAGACTCAACTCAGTGGCAGTGAGTATCTGTTGTTGTTCCATTATATTAGTGAGTTTAATGATTTCATTCTTCAAACTACAGCAACAAACCTTTACAAGCCCTCTGACTGTCTTCTCAATTAATCCAGTGTATATTGACCTCCTTTTACTAGGTGCCTTTGAGTTGAATTTCAGCTCCAAGGGTCACCCAATGTGAAAGAGGAGAGGTGCACTAACAGGATTTCTAGGCTGTAATCTGTACTTCAGGAGCAGTCAGCTCTCGCTCAGATGCAAGTTCAAAGTGAAGCGGAAGAAAATGAAAGCAAGAGCCAACTGGCCAGTTTGAGTATACCCCACCAAAACTTGGAGACCACCTTTCAGAAGCAGGTTTGATGCATTGAACATTAATGACCAAAAACCAGAGAAGAGTTTGGGGAGAGCAAAAGGTCATTAATGGGTGTCAGGAGAGACTCTGAAGCTTGCACTTGAATGTAGAGTAGCAAAAACGAATGAAAGAAATGAGGAGATTAAAAGTTGAAAAGATTTCCAAGGATAGCTGGATAAGACAAAGAAATAATAATGAAATGTGCAAAGACCTGGAGTTTAAAAAAAAAAAAAAGGAAAGAACGCACTCACCATGACTTAAGCAGAAAGAACTGAAAAAAAGTTCAAACCTTCCGTTGCAATATTGAAGGATTCTGTGGGGAAAACATCAAACCAGGCTGGGGCATCAAAAGGAGAGGGGAGGCATGCTCTGTACCCCCAAATAAATGGTCGCCATTAAACCATTTCAGCAGGCTAGCATATGCTGGAGAACCCATGGTGTGAAAGAAGAAGTCTAAACTGCGCAGGAGGCATTGACCCAACAAATCAGGCTTCAGAAATCCGTGAACACTAGTTGAAGTGTTTCAACAAATTCATGTGTAACTCACAACTTATCTGTGCCAAGCAGTAAGAGGATGGTTGCTCAGACTCCCAACTG
The DNA here is from genome assembly GCA_004026705.1 of Nesogale talazaci. Lineage (NCBI taxonomy): Eukaryota > Metazoa > Chordata > Mammalia > Afrosoricida > Tenrecidae > Nesogale > Nesogale talazaci. Next base: position 5,672 of record PVJH01038413.1, on the reverse strand, counting down.
GAAGAGACCCAGACTGCTCATTCCAACAGTGGAGGAATGTGAAACTCACCAAACTGTCACATGCAAGTACAAATTTTCCTGAAGATGACTCAAATGTAGTTACAGAAATTCAAGTCAAATTTAGAGGAAAGTACAGAACAAGGAACATCTCTGCTGGTGTCAAATGGTCCATGGCTGAAAGCCGAGAATATCAGAGATGTTTCCTTGGTTTATTGACTGCAAAGGTACACCATATACCACTATGTGGATCATGACAATTGTGGATAACACTGTAAACTGGGAATTCCAGAACATTCAATGGGCTCCTGTGGAGTTTTTACTTAACCAAAAAGTAGTCTTTCTACTAGAACAAGGGGATTTGTGCATTAAGAATATACACTTTCCAGGGATCAGGCATCAAAGAACTGAAAGTTTTATTATTGTAAATTTACACACGTATACTTTTTTAATTATAAGCGTAAATGGTTTTATGTGCTGCCTCTTTTTTTAAACAATGTAAAGCTATACTACAGCATTTTGTTTTATGTGATGTGGCTTGGAGATAATTTCATGTGATTATATTTGATCTGTTGCATTAAGTGATACATAATACTCCATAATACCATGAGTACCCCGAATCAGCCATTGATCTGATAGTGGTGTTCATTTCCATTTGGTAAAATGCAGGGGGAGAGTGAAAAATGTTCTTTTGACCATGAAGTGAGCTTTTTGAGCTGGCCCCTGTTCCATGAGCATTAGTGAATAAAATAAATGCACACCCATCCCATTTCTTCTTGCCCTCTAATTAGCAGACTCTATCCAATTCCTGACTCCCTGTAATCTTAGCTGCCTCATCTGAGGATGAAATTGATGAGTATTGAGTCTTGGTGAGAGATGGCACTGCAGGAAGGACCTGACACATAGTAGGGCCTCAAACGTCTCCTTCCCTGACTGTCCCAAGTCAGTGCCTCCTCGTTTAAAACACACCAAAGCTTTGATAGATTTCTTAAATGAAGTTGATGAAGGAGAACCGACACTACGGAGGAGCACAAACCCCAAAAGAGCCTGACTTCAATTGGTGGCATAACCGCGCAGTAGTGACAAAGGCGAGCTGAGCATAAAACAAAAAGATAGTGTCATCTTTCACGTAAACTGGGATCTTCAGAGAGTTTATGCAAAAATGAAGCGATGATGGATTTTTTTAGGAAGCTTTCTAAAGCTCCCTTGGGATAAAGACTAGAAGCAGGAAGAATATAGAAAGTTCTTTGTTGGTAGTAGGGTAGAGCAAGTGTGAAACTCGTTTGGTCTTTATTTTATGTTGAGCACATGAGTGAGGAAAGTGAGGTTGCGGGCATCGGGGTTCTCCTGGTAGAAAAGAAAGAGCGATGGAATTACAGACTGGGACAAGATGGTGAAAATTTCTGTGAGGTTGCTTGGCTTTTGGTTTAAGCAGAAATTGGCAGTGGAGGTATATACTTGTGACTTTATAAAATACATGCGCCCTAGATCCACCTGGAAATGAGCATCACTGATACTGCTCTCTAAGGACTGTTCTCAGAGGGAGGATTTTGGACTCCTTGCACAAGAAGTTGGTCCCAGAGCTGTGGAGAGAGGAGGAGCTATGCCAAAAAAGCAAGGCGGAGCTTCAAAACTCAGGGGAGCTTTTCAGAAACAGGCCAAAGTGCGCCAGACGGAGCCCTCTCCGAGCAAGCCTGGGTCAGCCTGAGTATCAAAATGAAAAATGACTGTCACTGGGAACTATAGCACACTGAACAAAAAGGCCACGGTTAGCTACTGATGCACACAAATAAGATGGGGGAAGGGGAAGAAAAGGCCGCTCTTTACAAGAAAATGCCAGCCGGACGTAGAAGTGGAATGGAAGCACTGGAAACTCACCGTCGTCTTGCAGTCCCCGCAGAAAGCATTGCATGTTTATCTGTTGGGGAATCTCAGACTCTGTCCTACATTAACTACAGAGGTGGAAAGGGAGGGACACCTCGACAGTGGAGAAGCCTGGCAATACCCCACCTTACCTGGTACTCAGCATTGTCATCGCTGCCACCCCCTGACGCCCTGCATCCTGGGCCTGGTTAGGGACATCCACATCCCAACACATCAGCCAACACAGCGGGTCTGGGCTCGGAGAAGTGAGTACGGGAAAGACAACAGCTGCTCCAAACCAGCGATTGCCAGCTTGCTTCATGGAGGGAACGATGGTGAAACAGAATAAAGAGTGGGGCATGGAACGTGTCTGTTTTCTGAACTTGACAATTACTCAGTGTTTCTCAGTGGACGCACCTTTAGTCTCGAGGGGTGAAGATGCCCACAGTTTGCTCAGGTAGTTCCCTGAACGCCTGAGTGAGGTGGATTGGCAGGTGGATGGACAGATGAGAGGAGGGAGAAGGAGGGGGGAGAACAGTAAGTGACAAAAGTCTTAGCAGTTGACTCGGGGAAAGTTAGGTCAGTGTTGATTGTCTTCTTGAAAACGTTTGTAGATTTGAAATTTATAAAATAAAATTGAAAGCAAATCCATTTAGAAAACTCAGGGGGAAAAATAATACTTGTAATACCATCATTTAAAAATAACCTTTTTTTTTGTTTTGGGTATCACTGCCCTCAGGTGGTGGGAGTAGGAGGCCCAGCCCTTGCTCTGTGGAGCTGGAATCGAACCTCCATCCCAGTGGGCCACAGTCCCGTGCACAACCACTGCGCCACCGGGGATCAGCCCCAAAATAACCTTTTTTTAACATCTTGTAGTCTTACTTCATTGTCAGCATGTGATCCTGTGAAGATTGAGAGGGTTGCTAAGGCTTAATTAAGCCTAGCTCAAAAGAACGAACGTTTGCCTTGCGCTCTAAATAGCAATACTATTTAGAAAAATTAGGAAGGAGCTGACCTTTCTGGAAGTGTTGTTTATTTCCCTTTAGGGGACTGGTGTCCCTGACAGCGTTCTGTTCTATTCCTGGTGTTTTGCGGGATAAAAGATCCTGGAACTGACCGTGTCCTCGTCGAGGAAAACAGACTGTCAGGGACGCTCACAGCGAATGTAACCCGGGGGCTCCATGTACTGTCCTGAGGACAGGAAAGGGCTCTCGGGCACCAGGGAACAAGGCATCTACTGCAACATTCCCTGGGCTGTGGGAATGTGGAAATGAAACGTTTCAGAGGGGCCAGAGGGGAGCATCCTTTAAAATGTGTGGTCCCCAGCTCCAGGAGCATCATCCCTTTCTGGCGTTCTGGAGAACAGTGGCCCATCGCCCTCTTCCTCATGCTGTGCCTGCCTGGCCCAGAGAAGGCGTCTTGGGTCATGTGCCAGGTGCCACTGTCCCGGGGCCTGTGCTTCTCTCCAGAACTAGCCGTGCTCCACTCAGTTCTCCCAGGCCGCTTGGGCTTTCAAAAGATTCCTTCATTTCGAGGGAATTGACTCATCGGTCAGAAGCATGCCGTCAGGGAGGAGCCCGCTGTCCTCAGTGGCCTGCGAGGAAGTAGACAGAGGAGAAGGAAAGCCACTGCCTTCCACTCCGCAGCCAGCCTGTCACTCTGCAGGGCAGCTGGTCCCTAAGAAGCCCAGGAATGAGCCGGGCTTCCAGCCGCGGGCACGTGGCAAGAGAGGCTGGCAGCAGAATGAGGGTCAGCACTCCTGCTTTCAAAGCCTGGCTTGATTCGGGGTTTCCCGTTGTGCGTTGCGGTTTTTCCCAGCTAACTTGTTCTGCTCGGTGGTGCGTGTGCAGTCACTGGACACGTCTCTTTGTGTCTCCCCCTCACCAGGCTTCTCGGACGTGGATCACAACTATGCTCAGAGGACTCGGCTCTTTGACACCTTGGTCAATTTCTTTCCTGACAGCATGACCCCTCCTAAAGGCAACCTGGTGGACCTGGTCACGCTGTAGCCAAGGGTCCCTGGACACAGAAGGGACAGCTGGTGTCTGTGGATCTCAGAGTTCTTGCCCAGAGGCGGCGAGGTCACCGTGCGTGAGGACCGCGGCGCGTCCTGAAGAAGGTCTTAGTCACTGCGCTTACCTCCTCTCCACCCCGGCCTCCCCCTTGCTCCCCACCGCCCCCTGGTCCCTCAATTAGCTAATAAAGTGAAATTGGTATACTTTCCATTTAAATATACAGATTTCTTTTCTCACTTTAACTTTTAGGGATTAATTTATATAAAAGAGAAAACTCAGGCAGTGGCCCCTTTTCTGGAATTTTTTCCCCTTTTGCTAATTGAACAAGACAGTGGCTATTCACAGACTCAGAGGCCCAGGAACTGTGGATTTTGCTTGGGCCGGGTTGGTTGTCTGCCCCTCCCATTCCTCGACCGTGGGCGCTTCTGTGGGACAGCTGAGGGGTGTGGCAGTGAGGTGTGTCTGGGCGGCGTCTTGTACGGCGTGTGTGAAAGCGTGGGGACAGCAGTGAGGACTCACAGGCGCTCTCCCTGCCGTGGCAGTAAGAAGTCTGACCCGGGCACCTGCCTGGGATTGACATGTAATAGTCCTACCAGAGTACTTGCTCGTAGACGTTATAGTTACAGTAGCTAGCACTGACATTGATTCAAGGAACCATAAGCTGCTTTGACTCATGTTGTTACAGGGTGGACCTTTAAAAGCCTTTCTAGAAATGGCCCCCAGAAGAGGGTCTGAAAGCCCAGAGCTGAAAGTCCCCTGTGATAAGACAGAGTTGAACAGTCCCCACGGGGTTTCCAAGGCCAGCATTTTCTGGACGCGGGTGGCCACGTCTTTCTTCCTGGGAGTGGTTAGTGCTTTTCTGTGAGTGGCCACGGGCTTCCCCCCACCTTCCAGGAGCTCCAGGGCTCTGTGCAAAAGGCTGTCGTCGTGAGTCCCATGTCCGCTGATGTCTCTTTTGGTTCGGGAAGACAGCGATCTCTGCTGGGCTGCAGAGGCGGGCTTTCCTCCTCCCTCTAGCGTTCCACGTGGGGGAAGCCTTCCCCAGCCACGCGTCATCCAGGTCCCTGCACGTTGGCACCCGCCCCTGCCACTGGGCACGCACTGCTGCTGGAAGGTGACAATGATCTCTGGTTGTCCAGGGCAGCACAGCTCATGGGTATTTCATGAGCAGCCTTTTCTAAGTGGAGAAGAGGGGGAAATGTTAATGTTGAAGGTTGGTTTTTGTTTTGTTTTGTTTCAGTAAAGGAGAAGCATGACAGGTGGGCTTTGCCCCTGGCCTGTGCTGGGCAGATGGGTGCTGTGGAAGGCAGTTGGAAGATCAGCAGACCACTCAGACTGGGGAACGGCCCCTCTGCGTGGGCGGCTTTGTGGGATTGATTTGCGCCCCCGAAAAGCGAGAAGAGAAAGGGACCTCTGCTTCAACGAGTTTCCCCTGCCTTCACTGCACAGTCCACGCATGTGGTGCCGGGGGGACGATTCCGGGGCTCTGGCGCTTTCTCAACCTCACAAAGCAGTCAACAGTATATGTATACCTAGCCTTACCATAAGTACAGCATATCCGTCCTTCCTTAAGTTCTAAATTGGGTAGCTATATAAAAAAAACTAGTCAGTTCCCTCTGCAATTAGTTAATACAATCTCCCGATCTATGAGGCCTCGCCAGCTTCCCAGCTTGTTCTCACTGGTGGTCAGAACAACACGTGCACTGCTGCTGCAACAGCCTGCTGGCCTTGGGCCGGGGAGACGTGCATATGGAGGGGGGGGGGGGGGGGGGGGGGGGGGGGGGGGGGGGGGGGGGG
>PVJH01038412.1:0-17194 GCA_004026705.1 Nesogale talazaci | reverse complement strand
GTGTGCAAAGCCCATGAGGCTGAGTCCCTCAGTCCTCACTTCTGAGAAGCATTCTGGGTGTACTTCTTATGAAGCATATATGTTTGTTCTTCTGGAAAGCCATGGGATATTCAATATTCATTGCCAAGACCACGAGTCAAACATATCTGTTCTTTTCCAGCCTCTTTTTACCCATCGCCCCGCTGTTGAATGCCTCTGAGGCCATTGAAAAAAAACAACTCTGACTTGGGTCAGGTGCAGAATGACCTTCAGAATGGCACGTTAAAAATTGGGCAGCAGATTTGCCCAAAGCAAGAAGTAGTTTTATTTCTGGACTGCTCCTTCCATGGGTGTTGGCTGTGGACCTAGATAAATGAAATCCTTGACAACTTCAAGATTACTCCATTTATCATGATGTTACTTATTAGTCCAACTGTGAGGATTTTTGTTATTTGACATGGAGGTGCAATCCATGAAGACTTTAGTCTTTGCTCTTCATCAGGAAGTGCTCCTTGCTTCCAGCGGGCAAGGTGGAGCCAGCCGTACATGGCAAGTTGTTGATGAGTCTTCTATTCTGATGCCAGATTCTTCTTTATACCATTCAGCTTCCTGAAGTAGCTACTCAACATACTGATTGGGTGAAAAGCATACCACCCTAACACACACCTTTCTGGATTTTAAACCATTTCATATCCTCTTGTTTTGATAAAATAATTGCCGCCTGGGTACGTGCACACGTTCTATATGAAGATGATTAAGTGTTCTGAAATCCCCATTCTTCTCAATGCCATACATAGTTTCTTATGATCTACATAGTCAAGTGCTTTTTATTTTCAGTGAAACATCTTTCTGATATTCTCTGCTTTCAGCTAAGGTCTGATGTCAGCAATGATATTCCTTGTTCCACATCCTTTTTTTGAATCTGACTTAAATTTCTGCAGCTCCTAGTCAATGTACTCCAGTAATTATTTTTCAGTTATCTTTTTTTTCATTTTTCAATTATCTTTAGAAAACATTTGTTTACATGTGATATTGGGGATGTCGTTCTATAATTTCTACAATCTGTTGGTTTACCTTTCTTTGGAATGGGCATAAATATGGATTTCTTCTAGTTGGGTGGCCAGTAACTCTCATACAAATTTCTTGGCATAGTGAATGAGTGCTACATCAGTTTGTTGAAACATTTCAGTTGTTATTCCATAAATTCCTGGGACTTTGCTTTTGGCTACTGCTTTCAGTACATCTTGGAATTCTTTTAATACCATCATTTCTTGCTCATTGCTACTTCTTGAAATGATTGAATGTCAACCAATTCTTTGTGGCACAGTGACTCCATCTTCATGCATTTCTTCCACTTTCTTCCAATCCTTCATCACTCAAGAGTTTGCCTGTAGGATCCTTCAACATTGCAACTCAGGGCTTAATTTTTTCCTACAGTTCTTTCCATTTGGGACATTATATGTGTGTTCTTTCATTAGGTTGTTAAACTTCAGGTCTGTACACATTTCATGATAATGCTTGACTTCTTAAGTTGCCCTTAAAAATACTATCCTTAGCACTTTCGCTGAATCATTTCTTCTGTTCCCGCTAGCTTCTCTACATTTTTTTTCTGTGGTCAGGCTCTGAAAAAGTAGTTTGTCTTGAGCAAAGAACTTTGCTAAGGAGAATGCTTTGGGCACATTTCAGAGTGGGTTCTTTTTCCTCCCCCTGCGGAAGCCATAGAAGATTTCCCTTTGATTTTCACAGCACCCATGGTGAGACAGTGTGGGACTGGTCCCCCAGTGATTTTATCTCTTAAGTGAGTCTACACTCAATCTTAAGCATGTAGTCTGTGATTTTCTATACATTCCTACCAGCCTTCAAATTCTCTGGGAACTCAAATTCTCTGCTATCACCTGGCAGTTCTGTGACCTCCATTCACGAACGGGTCTAAAGAGAGCTTTTGATAGTCATTCTGCTCAGCTTTTTCTTGCTACAAGAAAGGAAGTGTCCCTTTCCAAACTCTTGACGTGTCATATCAGAAACCATAAGTCCAAAATCTTTTGAAGACAAGTACTCACAACCATTCCCTATCTATTCCGAATCATCTTTGTGCTAGAGTTTGAAATGAGGATGCAAAAGGAGCATGGATCAGGGCAAGGAGGAAGGAGAGGAACTAGGGATCTGGATGCCAGAATGGGGAGAGTGGTGTGTATGTGTGTAGGGGGGGAAGTGGATGGGTGTATCAGAACGCCTGTCACCTGTTTGGTCTGAACTAGAGACCTCTCAGTCTCTTTTCTAATCGTAACCACAAGGTTGAGTCAGTCAGGTCACAACTTGCCTGCCCTAAATCCTTTAATCCTACTGCCTAGTCCTGAAAGGAAGTCAGGTATAAGTGGAAGTTGATTCTGAGTAGACGTCAACAGATCTCAAAGCTGTGGGTGGTATGTGGGGAGAGCATATGGCCTTATCCGATTTGCAGAAATATTTTTAGCCATTCCAGATTTGAAATCTAAATGGCTGTGGGAGGTCACCGTCTCCTACTCTGTACTCTGAATTCCTGGAATTTTACCCCTGAGCTCTCTGAAGTGCGGCTGTAGAGAAAGAGGAATGTATTGGAAGGAGCTTATTCTTAGAAAAGGACCGTTCTTTTGTTGGAATACCACTCGGTTCATACCATTCTTAGAAAAATATCAGACTCTGCAGATGTGCGAGCTAAGTGTGAGAGGCCCCCACTGAGCCAGGATCACATGTGCAGGCTTCACTAGAGCTTGTGGTGACCTTCCAGTAGAGTGGAAGGCAGCAAGAAGCTGTCGTTTGTGTAAAAATAGAAACGGGTTGTTGTATTTTGTAGTTTTGACACCCCTTTGAGTTGTGACTCAAAGCGTCATCCAAAACCAAAGAAAAAGAATATTGTAGCATGTGCTTGAGCCAAGGAATTTATCCGGCTCTGCCTTACTCTGTTTGGAGCCCTCAGGGTGACATGGTGACACCCCAAGGTCAGGAGTTTGAAACCACCAGCTGCTCCGCAGGAGAAAGAAGGGGCTTGCCCTCCCCATCCAGAGTGACGGTCCCAGGAACTCACCAGGGCCCATCTGCCCTGTCCCACAGGCTGGCCTGCCCCTCAGAATTGACCAGTGGCAGTGAGCCGTGTCCTCAGGTATGCTTTCAGAAGGCTTCCTTCCCTGAAGTGCACACCTGCTCCGAGGGCCACTATCAGCTGGCACGTGTGTACTGTCTCCCTGAGCTCAAAAGGCTCTCCTGGTTTTGTCTCTTTAAAAAGGTATTTGCGGCTGAGCGCCAGTGGCGTAAGTGGTTGAGTGCGGGACGGCGGCCGGCGGGGTTGGCGGTTCAAATCCAGCGGCGGCTCTCAGGAGCAGCACTGGCTCTCAGGAGCAGCACTGGGTAGTGCCCACGACCACCAGAGGCAGTGATGCCCACAAAAAAAAAAAAAGGCATTTGCAAAAAGAAAAAAGATGTCGGCCCAAAGCGCTTAGATGTTGATTGGTTGTGCCTGCCCCCCTCCCACCTTTTTAACCTCATTTCGCAAAATTAAACTTTATGGAAGCTAATTCAACTCTCCAAAAAACGGAAGGGGAAAAAAAAAAACCCAATCTGAATCATTTAAGATCAGCGGCCATCATTGGCTTGAGTCACGTGCTCGTCACCTCTTGCCCGCTTGAACTCTGTTTTTTGCCAGAAAGTCAGCTGTCACTCTCTGAATAATTTCCCCAGATTTGTAACATTTCTCTCTCTCCAATATAGCCTTTATTTAAACAATTGGGCCTTACTGCTAGCAAAGGAGATGATTCTCGTAGAGTAATTGTGAAGTTACTCTAAGCTGGTATCTAGGCACCTGACGTCCACTGTAGGTACACGTCGTTCCTACACACGTTTAGAACCTGAGACCATGGAACTGGTTAGTGCCAGAGCTGTCTCTACCTCATCCAGACTCCCCAACCCCAGCTTCAGCTTCCCGTTCTCCATCCCTGCTTTAGGAACCCTGGTGGAGTAGTGGTGACGGGCTATGAATCTGAAGGTCAGCCTTTCAAAGCCACCAGCTGGAATGGAAAGATGAGGCTTTCTGCCGGAAACAGCTCAGCCTCGGGCACTCAGGGACACTTTTGTTCTGCTCAACTGGGTGGCTGTGAGGGTTTTATTTTATTCCACCTCTAGCACTTTCCTCATAGAGTTCCAGGATGCTGCTGCTTCCCTCCCTCCTCCCCTCCCCCACCCCCGCCACAACCCCACATCACTGCCCTGCTGGGAATAGGAAGCCCAGCCTTGCTTCTGGAGAGCTGCTGCTGGATTTGAACCGCCAACCCTGTGGACCGCAGTCCTGAGCACAACCGCTATGCCACCGGGGACTCAGCTTCCAGGATGCTTCTGTCTGAGTTCGTGCCAACGCTCGCTCTGCAGTGACTCTGGTCCTTTGTCTGCGTCTAAAGCTTCTGCCGTTTACCTCTGGGCTGCTGGCTGACCTTGATTCTGGAAATCATCCCTCCTCCCACTCTCTTCTCAGTGAACCACAGAGAAGGTTTCTCTCTCGGCTGTTTCAAGTGTCCTGAGTCCTCATTTTTGCATCTCATTTGACAAAAAAGCAGAGACAAGCTCCTGCACCAGACATGAGGGTATTCAGAAGCAAAAGCTTTTTTCCCCAAGGAAATGGGGGGGGGGCAGTATTTCCTATTAGGCGTGTACATTTTATACTCTTCTGTTAAAGATAAATGTTCACTGCTCTCTTACTCTTTGGCACTTGGTTCTTAATTGAACTTTTTAATGTTTGTCTGGGCGAACACATACAGGGCAGAACATGTACACTTCCATCCATTCTTGCTTGTACAATCCAGCCCCATTGGTTTCGTGCCTCATGATGTGCCCCCATTCTCCTCTCAGATCACGCCAGGATTCCTCACTACCCACCCCAAACTTCTCCTCCTGGCTGACTAGACTTGCTGCTGACGATCGAATCTCATGTAGCTAATTTCTTCACAGTGTCCAGTGTCCCTAGCGATGATTCTTTATTAATTACATTAAAGTTGACTTCAGGGTTCAAGTATTTTCTCCAACGCCGAGTTCCTACAATCTGTGCAGATCCCTTTCAACAACGGTGTTGTAAGCATTTCCAGACCAAACTCACTGCCATCTAGCTGCTTCTGAGTCATAGCGACCCAGGGGGACTGAGCTGAACTGCCCCTGTGGGAGTAAAAGCCATCTCTTTCTCTCGAGGAGCGGCCGGTGGTTTCCAACCTCCAACCTCGCAGCCAGCTGCCAAATTCGTGACCCCACCAGGGCCCCTTCCTAGACACTTCGCTCCGTGGAAAATCACTGCTAGCCTTTCTGCACACCACTTCTCCGCCCAGAGTCGACGCACCTTCACGGTGCGGCCCGGGGCCCCTCCTCCTCATGGCCCTCTGTTTCTCTCACCCAAGGGCCCTGCGATCGCCCCAGGACCAGATCGTTTTGGCGCCCACCCCGGCTTGGGTTGCCATGGAGATGACTCAGCTCACCCGGGAGAACGCTGACTTCGCCGCGCGGGATCGCTACCACCACTCTTCCTTCGTGAGCCGGGGACAGCTGATGCCTCCGTACTAGAGGCAGCCCGGCCTTCCTCTCGCGGAGCTGTGTGCAGACGAGCCGGGGCCCCACACCTCGGAAGATTCTCCTCACTCAGACGCTTGAGGACCTGCTCCAACTGCTGCTTTGGGCCACGGAGAGCCCAGTGCTGGGCTGCGGCTGCCGGTGTGACTCCAAGGGGGAGCAGCGGCCTCTGCAAGGTGGCCCACGACCCCCCCAAAGGGCTGGAGCCGTCCCTGAGTCTACAAGATGCACAACCAGATTGCTGCGACGGCTGCAGCAAAGGGTGATCTCTTCCCCCCAATCATATTATTTATTTCATGAATTACTTGAATAAATAATGTATTGGGTTCACAATCCCAAAGTGTAAACATCTATGACTATACAAGGGAGGGGACTTCAAAAAGTTTGTGGAGAAATGCCATTATCTTCTCATTTCATTTTTTCATGAACTTTAAAAATTCTCTCATAAAATGAAAAACCTTCCTTGTTCCTCAACTGCTCCTGCCCTAGAGGTAATAATTACTGGTTTTGGCTTTCTGATATCAACGTCAAGCAGTTCTTGATGCGTATACAAACATAGGAGGATTGTGGATTCTTATTGCTCCTTTTTAATATACAAATGGAGCGTATAATACACATGTTCTGTACCTTGCCTTTTTGCCTTAATAATAAATCTTGAAGATATTTCCATATCAATACATATTTCATTTCCTTATGATTTTTCCATGTAGGAGTAGGCTGTAATTTATTTCACCAGCTCTCCAATGATAGACATTTGAATTGCTACCAGTCTTTTGCTATTATAACCAGTTTTGCAGTGAATAATTTTGCACAGAGATACAAGTGTGTAGGAAAAACGCTTAAAAGCAGGTTGAAGAAATGCATACATACTTTCATCCATTTCTTAGCTACTTGTGGTTGAATGAAGGTCGTTTCAACTAGAAAGCTAAACTACCAACATTTCCCAGTGGTGACAAACGTGGTCTCCAGCGCCCTGAGTGCCTTTGCAGCCGTTTGGCCTTGTGAGTGCCTCACAGGATCAGGCCTATCTTGGTTCCCATGCGAGCTCTATGTGGCACTGGGCACAAGTATCCTGTATGGGCCGTGGATTGGCTTCTCCCAGAGTCAGGCTGCGTTCTTTACTCCACTTCACAGAAGAAAGTACTGCTGGGCCGTTTCCAAGCACATTCTTCTTCTTTTTCATCATTGTTGTTATTATTGTTTCGCTATTGTTGAGTCAGTTCCCCCTCTTGGCAACCCTGCTACAGCAGAAGGAAACACTGCCCAGTCCTGTACCATCCTCCCCATGCCTATGTTTGGGCCTGTGGTGGCGGCCACTGTGTCCATCCATCCTGCCCCAGATCTTTCCCTTTTCCCTGGCCCTTGACTTGACCGAACAGGGGGTCCTTTTCTAGGGATTGGCTCCTCCTCATAACATGTCCAAAGCACTAGAGGCTCTCAGAAGTTACTGTGCCAATGGATTGTCTGGAGTGCCCCCTAGACTCGATCTTTATCCACAGGCTTCTGTTACCACCACCCAAGGTTACCCTCGAGGGACATTAACCCCTCACAAAGGAGTGCTTAGAGACACCTGCAGAAGCCCATGTTTAGCCTGTTGCCTGACCTGTAGAGACGAGACAATCACATGGGTCAATTCTTTAAAGTTTATCAATTTATCTCTGGCTGATTTTTATTCTCCAGACAACCCTAAGCCACCATTCATCTTCCCACCCATCTGCCCATCACCTACGCACGCATCCATCCATCCATCCATCCATCCATCCATCCACCAACGCATGGTTAGAGTAGCCCCACACATAACTTCATGAACAGGGACCTGATGTCACCTCACTTGGACCGGGTATACCTAATAGCAGAGCTTTATCCTATACCAGCATGGTTACAGGCCATTCAGACACAAATGACAGCCATTGCCCTCAGGATTTCAGAGTGATTATAACCCGGTATTTGAGCCTTTTTGAACTCAGGGCTAGGAACTAGAAGAAGGATGATTTTCTTAGCTGAATGAGAAGGATGGGGAAGAATGCCAGTTTATGCATGAGTACCTCAGTGTGTTAGACCAGGTTGACCAGAGAAAGAAATCCAGAGATTTAAATATGTATAAGAAAATATGTATAAGATTTAAATATCTATAAATATGTATATCAAAGAGTAATTTATTTTTTTTTAATCCAAGTGGGTTTTTATGAAGGACAGGACAAGTTTCAGATTTTATAGTCTCAAAGGAGTTCACAAGTGGGCACAAGCAACCTCATGGAAAAGTACACCCACATGTGTGGATCTTGGGGTGAATCTGGGGACTCTAGAAGCCCAAGAACCCTAGAGACTGAAAGTATGTGGGCCAAGAGGCTGTGGGTCCCACTGAATAGGCCTGGATCCGGCCACTGTGCACCTGCTCAGGGGAGGGAGAGCCGCCCCCTCTACCTGCCTCTGACCAGGAGCAGGGTAAGAGCTAGTCATTTATATTTCAAGAAACTCTCCCAGCCCAATTCAGATCAAGTCCAAATGTCAGACATTAGCCCATAAATCTGATACTAGTTCATAAATCTCTCTTCAGATTTACTCAGTCACATGCAATGATGCAAAATGCAGGAAGATCACAGGCCGGTGGGTACAAAGTCTTGTGGATCCAATTGCAGTGGAAACATCTTAGTGCTGGCACAGGTCTCCACGTGGCTCCTCCAGCTCTACAAGTGTGGCCCTTCAACAGGAAGGTGAAGCAGTGATAGTATTCCCAGAATCCTCACAAGAAGACCACACCCACAGAGGCATTGTGGGGGAAACCAGCCCCTCTCAACCATTCCATTAGTCACAATTATATGGTTAGGATATATAAAGCTGATAGTAAAGTCAGAGAATAGGAGAGATAGGAGCGAGAATAGAAGCAAGAAGGCAGACACATTTCATGGTAGCGTGCTCACCTCCCAGACAACCATGATTTCACCAGTCCAGTCCACACGCGGCGTGAGCAGAGAGGGCAGGAAGGTCTCTATTTCAGGCCAAGCCCCATATATACTTTGTAAGCACACCCGTCATCAGAAGGGGCTGGACAATAGGCATACTCTGAGCTAGGGGTGTACATGCAATAGGAAGGGGAGGGGCTAGTGGTGCACATGTGACACGATGGGCGGACCCTAGACTCAATATGGCAGCCTAGCCTGGATCAATCTTGAGTGGACTTGACCTCCCTGGGCTCTCCTTCAGGGAAACAATCTCCTATCTTTACCAGAAAGGAGTGAGTCCTACCTAGGATAGGACAGACTATGCTTTCGATGGCTGCTCACCCTTAGGGGACTAGCTTCTGACTGGTTTTCGTTGACCTTCAAGTGTGCAGTCAGTGTGGCAGGCAGCCTCTTAGGTCTGGTGTATATTTAGGGAAGACAACTTGGGAGAAATCTTTCTGTATCCCACCAGGCATCATCAGGCTGTGACCTGATTGACAGGCTAGTCTCCACCCGTACACCTATTCCTCAAGTTGACCTGAAATTTTGTAACTACAACAATAAGGGTCATAATGGAGGATGCAGCTTACGTTAGAAGCAAGGTCTCTTCTCTTTCTTCCTCTGGAATAGGAGAATCCACTTACCCAGAAGACACTTGAATGAGGAGAAGGATCTATGAGTGAGAATGACCACCAGCCTCGTGACACAGTAAGAGAGGGACAGGGGACCTTTGGACACAGAGCTCTGCCCAGCAGTGAGCATTCATGACCACAGGGAGGAGCAAATAGGGGTGCGGTGGGGGAGGGGGAGCAGAGGTATTCCCTCACCTCTGCTGTCAAGTGGGAGGAGGGTGGGGAGACTTGGGTGGCAGTGTGACAGGTGGACATGGAGAGTGAGGGAAGTCGAGAAGGGCTTCCAGAAGCAGTGAGTGCAGAGTTAGAAGCACACTGAGGGTCTTTGGGTGGCCGAGAAGCCCACCCATAATGCACTCTGCCAACAACCTGGGAAGGCCCCCCCCTGAAGGAGGCGTGTGGAAGCAACCAGCCAGGCAGAGAGGAAGGGTAGGGCATTCCGAACACAGAGACTAGCAGGATCAAAGGAGAGGAGGTGAGAAACAGTGCGTGGGACTCAGTCGGCGAGTCCAAGTTTCAGGGCTATCAGGCGTGGGCCGTGCGAAACCCGAGACTTGGAGAGGTGGGCAAGGGTCGGGACCTGAGGAGGCTTGAACCCCACACTGTGTGCTACAAAATGAGGGGGGACAGCTGGAGAATGGCCATAAACACCCCTCCTCTATCGCCTTAGGGTTTAATAATCAGAAGACCTCTATAACAAAAGTAATTGTCATGAGCCAGGCTCAGGGAAAATCCACCTTCAGAATCTCGCGGGTGCATGGACTGCCATTACTGTTTCCTTGCTACACTGCAAAGCATGAGGGGAGGAACATCAGGGCTCGCCCCTCATGAGAGCAGAGCAAGGAGGGAGAGGAGAGTGAGGTCCTCCATAAACCAGCCACTGGAGGTTGGCTGTGCCCCCCACTCTGTGCTGGACCCCAGCTGTGCCCATGATTTGAGGAACAGAACGAAGAGAACACGCCGTCCAATGGATGCCTTCCCTCCTGTGGGGATGGCCAAGGACTGCAGGGTTAGGGCTGACGTGTGTTCACGGGTACTCAGTGCTGGAGGTCTGAAGTCCGAAGGGAGCCTCACTGGGCTAACCCGAGGTACTTCAGGAGAGAAGCCAGTTCCTTGTCTCTGCCCGGTAGAGGACTCCCGCATTCCCGGGCTGGTGTCTCCTCCTCATTCCCATCTCTGCTGCCTTTGCACGGCGTCGGCTTCCCACCCGCTGCCTCTCCGGCCTCCCTCTTTTGCTGTGAAGGGGTCCTGTCACAGTCAACTCCATGGCAGTTAGTTTGGTTTGGGGGGGGGTGATTAGATTAAGTCTCCAGGGTAGTATGAATGGTTGTGTTCCACTTCTAACCAAGAGGTGGCTAGTTCAAATCTACACACACAAAGTGAATTAACATTTGGAATATTTAATCACTGAAAATTCTGTGGAAAGCACGGCTGCCCTGAAGCGCATAGGGTCACCATGCGTTGGTTTCCACTCCCTGGTCATGTTATTTTTTTTTTCCTTTCCCTTTTTTTTTTAGGGGTGGGGGGCGGAGGGAGGGAAGGAGTAGGGTGGAGGATGGGTAATTAGGCTACACTAACCCAGATAAACAAGGACAATCTCCTCATTTCAAGATCCTTAATGTAATCACGTGTGCTAAGCTCCTTTGCCAGGTAAGATGACGCAGGTTCCGGGGATAAGACCTGGAGGTTGGTGGGGGGAGGGAGTTGGGAATGGGATAAGGGATGGGGAATTGGTTGTGTCTGCCTTCCACCCCTGACTTGAAGCTGGGGGACTGGGCAGACCATGAAGGGGCATACTCGAAAGGACCTGCGCCTCACTACAAAGCCAGACACCGAGTGGCCACACAACATGCTGCCAATTCGCAAGGGTTGAGGGGACCCTTGGGGGAGAAAGAGACTTCTGGGAGGGAGTGGGATTTGAACTAGCTTGGAAAGAGGGAATGGAAAGGCTTCTGGGTGAAGAGAACAAGAGAACGAGCACAACAAAGACAAACAAGGTAGACGTACCAAAGCAAAAAAAAAAAAAAAGTATGGTTTCACCTTCATTCAGCCTAACAACTCTTCTTCCTACGTTAACTTTTTTTTTTTTAACAAAAAGCATGGTATAGACAGTTCATACACATTTTGACTCATGTCATGAACTGCAATCCCCTCGATGTACCTGCAGTTAGTTCTCCTGTTTCCCCTGTGCGCATCCTGCTTCGTTCCTTTTCTCCTTACCCTCTGAGCACAGGTTAAGTGTTGCCCCTTTGATCCAGATTGCACCACGATGTGCATTTCTCATTGTTGTTATTGTTCTTCTCCTGGCCTGAAAATTCATTTCCCGAGGTCCCAGCAGTCTCCATCTGACCAGTAAGCATGGTCTTTTTTTCACGATTTTGAGTTTTGTTCCCCAATCTCTCCACAACTCTATCTAGAATCTTCTAATGTGATCTCTTTTGGAGCAGTTGATAGTAGTGACCAGGGCTTATCTATTTCTTCTTGTCTTAGGGTTTTGGACTCTGAGATTTGTTTGTGTGATCCACTTGTCCATTAAACTAATTGGTTCCATGTGTCTTCAAATTTCATCATTTCTTTCCTTCACACAGGAGAGACCAATAGTTGCACCTTAGATGGCTGCTCGGAAGTTTTTAAGACTCCAATCTCGGGCTGAACCCCAGTGGCTAGTGGTTGAGTGCAGGACTGCAGCCCACAGGGTTGGTGGTTCATATCCAGCAGCAGCTCTCCAGGAGCAAGGCTGGGCCTCCCACTCCCACTCCCTTTTTTTTTTCTCAAAAGAAAAAAAAAAGACTCCAATCTCTACTCACCAATGTAGCATTTAAAACATTGTAGAAAATAGGCATACAGCAAATGTGGTGAAAAAAGCTGATAGTGCCTGGCTATTAAAAGATATGGGGTCTTGGGCTGAGCCCCAGTGGTGTAAGTGGTTGAGTGTGGGACTGTGGCCCACGGGCTTGGTGGTTCAAATCCAGCAGTGGCTCTCAGGAGCAGCACCAGGTAGCGCCCACGACCACCAGAGGCAATGATGCCCCCTCCCCCAAAAAAGATATGGGGTCTTAAAGGCTTAGAGTTAAACAAGTGGCCACCTAGCAGGGAAGCAACAAAGCCCACATGGAAGAAGCATACCAGCCTGTTTGAATCTGAGGTGTAGATGAGAAGAGCTGTCAAAAGTTCAAAAATAAGCAACCAAATTGATGTGAAGGGGTGTGGATATAGTGGAGACCCAACCCAATCATAAGATAATTGGACAGTCCCTCTCAGAAGGGCCTCATGGAAGGCGTGATAGATCCAGGGTATCGTATGGCACTGATGAACCACATAACTGTCCTCTAGGCTTTTAATATTTCCTCCCCTTACTATTATGGTTTTTATTTGTTTTGTCTCATTAATCATGTTAGATTTTTGTATATTCATTTGTATATTTAAGATCATTCTGTATCTGAAAGTCAAGATAGATAATCCATCAGAAATAGTAACAGGAGTAATGGTCACTGAGGACATGGGAAGAGGGGACTAGGGACTGGGGAGCTATTAGCATTGATAACCATATAACCCCACTTGGTGGGATCAAACAACAGAATTGTATGTGAAGGGCTATACTGAATTGTATAAGACAGGGGTTCTCAACCTTTGCAATGCCATGACCCTTTCAAACAGTTCCTCATGTTGTGGTGACCCCCCCAACCAAATTATAACAGTTATTTTGCTACTGTTATGAATTGGGTGACCCCTGTGAAAGGGTCATTCGACCCCCAAAGAGGTTGGGACCCACAGGTTGAGAACCAGTGGTATAAAATATGGCAAGACCAAAAACCTTATAGAAAAAAAAAATACAAGAAGGGTTCCTGGGGGGCATGGTAGGGAAGGGAGGGGATTAAAGGGAGTTGATATCCAGGAGTTCAAGAAGGAAGAAAATGTTTTTAAAAAACCAACCAAACAAACAAACATTGAAAAAATACACCGCAGGATTGTTTCTAACAGTATTTACCTCTGCTACCTTTAAATCTATCGTATTTCCCATCGTCTTCTTGACCCCATCTTTTCCCCCCAACCTCTCTCTCATTGTACGTTGTCTTCCACTTAATCCTCGTGTCTTGACTTCCCTTCGGTTTGAAAGTTCTGTAACTACACTACTCGCTCTTTTCACTCTGGAATTGTCTTCAGCACACATTGATATTTCAGCCTCCCTATTTCCAGCTGCGTACCTTTGTCTTATCTGGGGTACTCCTCTCTCTGGGTGGAGTTCTGGGCTGCTTTCTTATATTTCTAAATTCAGCTGCGATTGGTGCTTTTCTGCCTAAAGAGATTCCTTAATATTTCTTGCAAGGTTTGTCTGGATTTTACAAATTCCTTTGATTTCTGTTTGTAGGAAAATGCCTTAATTTCACTATTGTTTGGGGGAGACAATTTTTCTGGGAATATGGTTATTGACTGGAATTTTTTTCCTTCAGAGTTTTATATATGTCGTCTTACTATAAAGTGACCAGACATCCCGCTTTTGGCGGGACAGTCCCGATTTTAAGCAATTTTTCCAGCGCCCCGCAGCGTTTTAAAAAAGTCTTAATTTTTGGAAAGAATGCACAAGCTAGGGAACAATGGGATAACAGGAAGGGAATATACCCCCTCCACCCCCTCCACCCCCACCCCAGTCCCACTTTACCTTCTGGCCTTCACGGTTTCTGCTGAGGAAACATAGTTTAATCTTATTGATTCTCCTTTATAGGCAATGTTTCACGTGTTTTGGGTTGCCCTTGGGTTTCTTTCCTTCTCTTTGTTTTGGAAAGTGTGCTTCTGATATGTTTGGTGAGTTTCTTTTGTGGTCTATCTTGCGTGAGGTTTGGTCATCTTCTTGAATACATGTCTTCTCACAATTCATGGTGTTCGGGAAATTTTCTTCAACTTCTTTTTGACAGTTTTCTCTGTGACTTATCTCTCCCTGTGCTGGAATTGCCATTATATGAAATTATTCCTCTTGATGGTGTCACAGAATTCTTAGGCTTTCTCCTGATCCTCCCCCCACCGTGATTTTCTAGGAGATTAGTAATGAAACACTTGTCTTCAAGCTCACTAATTCAGTCTTCTATTGATCCTTTGCCCTTTCAGTGTGTAGTCTATTTCTGAAATATGACTAATCTCAGTTTCTACTTGGTTTTTTTTTATAGTTGTCAATTTTTTTCATTTAATATTTTCAGTTTGTTCTTTCAGTGTGTCAGCGCCTGCTGTCAGCCAAAACGTTCATGGAATGGGGGGGGGGTTAAAGGATGAGGTGGTGGACTCCCAGGTCCTAGCCGTTATCTGGGGTCATGGTACCTGATCCAGGTAGTTAGTGGGGGCTTAGAAAATGGCTGAAATGAGGGTTCTTGTTCCCAGAAGGAACAAGCTCCAGGGCAGTGGATTATAGAAAGAATTCTTGCTCCCCTAGTGGTGCCCAAGGATGCATTTACTGGCCTCAAGACTTGGAGGCATGCACTCGATACTGGATCCATGAGAGTTGACTCTCACCTCAGAGCAGGGTCTGGGCAGGACTTTGGTGGAGGCTGGGCACACGTCTGATGATCAGGAAGGATTTCACTCAGTGGTATGTGCCCGCGCTGTTTGGTCACCATCTCTGCTGCACTACATCAGGCTAGCTGACAGTTCACCCTTTGGTCTTCTCTTGTAATGTTTGTTCAGCTGCTTCTCCTAGTTTGTATTCAATCCACTTCTCTATAACTTCTTCTGAAGTTCGGGGTCCTGGATTTTCATGCATGATGGTTTCACCTGAGCTTTCATGCCTTTGTTGTAGAGGGTCTGGGTAGGGTGCCTACCTAGGCTGCCATTCTAACTGGTTCTTTCTTTCTCTTGTTTGTTTGTTTGTTTTTTAAACCAAAAAAAACCCATCTTAGCAGGTGCTCTTACAGCTCTTATAACAATCCACACATCAATTGTATCAAGCATATTTATACTTAAGTTGTCAACACTATTTTCTAAACATTTACATTCTCTTGAGACCTTGGTATCAGCTCCTCTCTGCTCTCTCCTCGTGATCCCTTGATAAATAATGAATTGTTATTATTTTCATATCTTACACCGACTGCTGGCTTCCTTCCCCCATAATTTCTGTGGTTCATCACCCTGAAGGGGTGTGTATGGTTATATGTCCATCATTGTGATTAGTTCTCCCTTCCTCCTCTCCTTTTCCCTACTGTGGCAGTCATGTGCTTATGTTAATTTTATGATTGAAATGTAGGGATGGAGTCTAGCCTGTTAATCTGGAGAAAGCCATTGAGTAGCCAATGAGGCCTCCATATGGGCATGGCTTTCTCCTGAGACTTCTGGGAAATCTCGCAATATTTCCCTCGTAGAGATGAGAAGCTATCTTCCCCAGTTGTTGGGAGTGAGTCTCAGAGACGATTAATCACAGCCAACACAGGATGGCGGCATCCGGGAGGCTGGAGTAGCCGGTGGAGAGACCACACGGCTTTGCCCTGATGGAGCCAGACCTCTGAGGCTGGGGCAGCCACATGGAGGCCTCTGCCAGCGATGAGTTGTTTCTGCCACCATGGGATGCTGTTGATGGACCCTGAGCCCTGGAAGCGAGGAGCCATGGGGAGACCCCTGTCAGTGCCGGGACTCTGCACCCACTGACCTGTGACTTCGTGAGTCAGAAGGAGACTTTATGGACTGATATCAGGCATATGGACTAATATCAGACTTATGACTTTGTGCTGGACTGGGTTGGGATGCTTTCTTAATGTCCTATTTCTCTTGTATATAAACCCTTTCCTTATATCTATATGCGTGCCTATGAAATTTGTTCCTCTAGTCTACCGGACTAACACATCTACCTTCTCCCTACCCTCCTGGCATTGCTACTCCCATTCCTGTTCCTGGATTCCAGTGCTGTGAGCTCTTATCTATGTGCCCATGCTCTGGTCTAGTCTGCAGTCAAAGGCAATATTGGGGTCCTGATATTGGGCGGTAAGGAAGTCTTAAGGAGCCAGAGGAATGGTGTGTGCTTTATGGGTCCTATACTGCATTCATCCCTTCTTGTGGCCCTTCTGTGAGGGGGTGTCCCATTGTCTACAGATGGGTTTGGGTCTGATCTCATATCCTCGTGTATAGTCTCATGCCGATAAGAATCACCCGGGATCTTGCTAAACTATAGATCTGAGGCAGGACATCTGCATGGAAGGGCACTTTCACAGCAGGGGTCCCACTGGAATGAATGGGTTAGAAGCCCTGCCTTTATGTGGGCTCACTTGAGAGGGAGTTTGGTATGACAGCAAAGCCATGGGGTTTGGGGAAGAACATCTCTATTTGAATCCTGAATTTTCCACTTACTTACTGAGCTTCCATTTCCTTCTATAAGATGAGCATTGTGATTTATCCAAGGGGAGTTGTACATACTGAATAAGATGTGGCTCACTTTTTTGGGGGGTGGGGGGTGGGAGGGAGAGAAAGGGTGTGTGCATCCTAAGAATCTTCTTCTGCCAGATCTGCAGAATCAGTGTCACCTGCTGTAGGTGGCACAGGCAAAAACATAAACCATGAGAGTTATAGTAATCGGTGGCATTTCAGCTTAGACAAGAGTCCTGTCACTTCTGGAGGCCACGGGTGTGTCTGGCCAGCCATACACACACAGAGCTGGCACCTTCACTACCCAACAGCAGGAAGTCTGCAGCCTGCCCAAATCCCACCAAGGGGGGGGGGGCAAAATGACCTCCTAATCACACCAACCACCTCCCTCTCCCACTCTCTACCTCCTTGGCCTCAGCAAATTCACTTAGCCAGTGTCCCTAGACTATCTCTCCCCTAAGGCTCCTCCCTTCCCTTCCCCTAGCTTTAGAACTTGTTCTTAAACACTGAGACACCTAGTCTGCCCTTCAGTTATTTTGAACCAAAGCTTCCTCTAGAATCCCCTTCTTGCTCTATCTTATCCATGTCCACAGGGAGCCCAGGGAGAGTGGATCTGATGTAGGGGCTGGGCTGGGGTGATTCTGTCTTGTTTGTGCAGCTCCATAGCAGGACTGTTGTATGAAGCACACTGCTCAGCATCCCTGCATCTGAGAGATGCACCTG
>PVJH01038411.1:0-17183 GCA_004026705.1 Nesogale talazaci | reverse complement strand
AAAGTCCTTGACAGCTCAAGGCTTCTCTCCAGGTATCATAGGTCCGGTTGTGAGGGTTTGCGTCTTCTTATGTTGTTTGTAATCCACAATGACGTCTGCAATCCCTGATCTTCCTCATCAGTAGATGCTTCAAGTCATCCTCACTTCCAGCAAATTAGCTGTGCCAATCTTGAATGCCCCATGCTTCTTCTTTTAATCCCACTTCCTTTAGTTCCCGCTTCTGTGTGTTTCCACCTCCTACAAAACTACTGGCATCATTCCTGCCCAAGGGCCCAGCAAGGTATAAACTGTGTCTTACTTGGGCTCCTATTCTTTGTGCCCGGCAGGTGGAAGATGCTGCCTCTTTATTGACCAACTCTGTTTACAAACTCTTTCCTGACCAACTCTAATTCCCAGTCTGTTTGGAGTCTGGTGCCCAATCCCCTTCCTGGCCTCATTTCTCTTTTCTCCTGCATGCAGAGCTCATCCTCTAATCCAGCGGTTCTTAACATTCCCCATGCCGCAACCCCTTCACACAGCTCCTCATGTGGTGGCAACCCCGGCCATAAAATTATTTTCGTTGCTACTTCATAACTATAATGTTGCTACTGTTATGAATCATAATGTAAATATCTGATATGCAGGTTGTGTTTCCATTGTTACAAATTGAACATAATTAAAGCATAGTGATTAATCACAAAACAATATGTGGTTATGTATTGTGAAATAGTTATGTCTAATGACACATAAATGAAATTTTGTCTTGAAGCATGGTGTAGTACGGGCAACAATTTTCACTCCGAGCACTAGTATGTGGGGGTATCTGCATGTGGCGGACTCACCTAGAGCTAGATAGAGGTGGCTCAGTTCCTAAAAACCACTGGACATATGTGTTTTCCAGTAGTCTTAGGCAACGCCTGTGAAAGGGGTCACCACCCACAGGTTGAGAACCACTGCTCTAGCCCAACAAAGCCCTACTGAGTCCCCGAATTCACCCAGTATCTTCCTACAAAAGTGCTTCTCCAGGACCGGGATTTTTTCTCTTGGTTAAAAGAAAAACAAAAAACTTGAATTGTGCTTTCACAATTATGCAGTCAGTGAGGTTTCCAGTGAACAGTTTCTCTACCACGTGATCAGTGGCCATCCTTATTGCTTGAGACTCTTCTTAGTGGCCACTTTTTGTTAGTCCAGGTTGACTAGAGAAACAGATTCATACACACTCATATGTATATAAGAAAGAGCTTTCTATCAAAGAGTAATTTATATTAAGAAAACATCCCAGTCCAGTCCAGATCAAGTCCATAAGTCTGATATTAACCCATATTCCCAATACCAATCTATAAATTCCTCTTCAGACTCACGCAGCATGTGCAATGATGCCAACTGCAGGAAGGTCACAGGTCAATGGGTGTAAAGTCTTGTGCATCCAGTGGTGGTGGAAGCATCTCAGCATTGGTGTGAGTCTCCACGTGGCTCCTCCAGCTCCAGGCCTCTGACTGCATCATTAGAGTTCCATGTGTCTTGTCACCAGGACTATCTCTCAGGGAGAGAGTGTGTCCTGCCTCCAGGGAGGAAGACAGGCATTCCCAGAATCCTCGGGCGAAGGCTGTGCCCACACAGAGGCCTCATTGGCTATGACTTGATTGACAGGCTAGACTCCACCCCTTCGCTCAAGTTGACAAGAGATTATGTAACTGCTGCACACTTCCTCCATGAAGCCTTTCCTGGTTTCCCGGTAGGAACTAATCTTTCGTCCCTCTCTACCCTTCTCAGTCTCTCCACTCTTCATTCTCTACCATCCTCTGCCTTTCATGGAAGTTCTGCCTGATGTTGGTGTCCTCTCCCTACTCAACTAGGAGCTTATTAATGTGTGTTATTTATTGTCCTTGTGAATTAAGCACTCTTCCCAGGTGCTTGACGTGCTTGATATGCACCTGTATCTCTGTATCTCCCATAGACCCAAACGCAGTGCTGGCTCATAGTTGACCCACAAGGTGGACATTTACAGGGGCCAATAGGATCAATATCAGAACTTCAGGAGAACTGACCTGAGAAACCCACTCCTGGCCCCATTTGGCCCAGAGCATCCACCCTGGACACTCTCTCCACGTACCGCCAACCCTGCCCTTTGCCTCCTGCTTTCCCATGCCATCCAGTGCACACCTGGGACTTTCCTTGCATAGAGGCTGAGAGCACTCTGCTCCCATCTGCCAGGAGCTCCTCTTGGGACCCAGCTCCTGGCCTAGTCCCCACCGCTGGACATTAACTTCAGCGGTCACCTGTGATGGCACTAAGGCAAGACCCGTCCCACCCTCTGCTAGGAGCATCACCAGACACCCACACAGACACACAGACACTCACACCCTCCCCGATGTCTGCACAATGGAGGGAAGAGGGGCAGAAAGAGCACTCAGGGGATGTGGTGATCGAGGGCTTGAATGTTGCAATTTCGTGAAGAGGAAGAGGCCTAGCCCTGGACAAAGTTCCCAACACCTAGCTCAGCACCTCGCTTTACGTAGGCTCACAACAAATATTTACTGAGTGAGTGGACAGCCTGTTTGCCTACCTGCTGTCTCTTAGCAACAAGTGCCTCTTTGGCCTTCTTCTCCCCACTTGACCTGATCCACCACACCCAATGCAACTGGCTTTACTGCCAACCTCTAGTGACCTGTCAGAAATCGCCACTCTCTCCTTTCCTCTCCTCTACTCTCCTCTCCTCCATTATTTATTTATTTTTGAATTCATCACAGTATTTTATTCCCTCCTCCAGGTCTGGGCACGTGCTCTGAGACTTCTTACTCACCACTTCCCTTTCCATCTGCTGGCCCTTCCTTTGATCCCTAGCCCATTGCCATCCAGTCTGTTCCAGTTCACAGCAACCCTGCCCAGTGTTTCCCAGGCTGGAAATCTTGGTGAGAACACACAGCCTCTTCTTTCTCCTACGGGGCAGGTAGTGAGTTTGAACCATCCACAGACCAGAATTATTAGGTCACTCGTGCCTGTCCAGTTCAACACAGCTGTGTCAGGAGCATAAGGGGTGTGGTGGACTTTACGCTTAGGAAACAGCTCCCATCTTTCTGCTCAGCGTCTCCATCACACAGTCCCTCTTTACCTGAAGCAGCTCTTGGATCAGGAGGCTTGCCTATGTGGAATGTAAAGGGTCTGAAGAATTAGTCTTTGTCATTTCTCCTTTTTTGGCCTGCCATTGGGTCAGTGGTGACTGATGGTGACCACACGTGTGTCAGCGTAGAACTGGACTCGGTGGGGTTTTCTGTGGATCATTTTTCTGAAGCATATTGCTGGGCCTTTCTTCCTAGTTGCCTCTGGGTAGACTTGAACGTCCAACCTTTCTGTTAGCAGTTGAGTGACTTATCTAGGTATACTACACAGGGAGTCCTTGCCCCAATTAAGGAGGTAATCTTTGGGGAGTTGGGTGTGTTTGGGTGCACCTTTCTGATGCTCTGAACTTAACCGGGAAGCAAGTTCTGTTCCACCTGCAGGTTTCATGGGTTTTATTCCATCCGCCTTCACTCCAAGCTCTGCAGGGGTTGTTTACTGATCTCAGCTATTGAGGGCACGTCATGGCTGTGGCTGCAGCTAGAGGCTGTGCAGCTGGTTCCAGCTCAGAGAGCAAAGCACCGATCCTATGTCAACTACGCAACTGTGTGCGTCCACAGCTGCAGCCCTTGTTTCCGTCGAACGTCTTGAGGGTCTCTTTTTTGGCTGACCCCCTCCTTTGCCAAGCATGATGTTTTTTTCTTTCAGGGATTGGTCTCCCCTGGTGTGTGGGTCTGGGTAGACTAAAGAAACAGATTCATAGAGATAGTCATACGTGTATAGGAATGAGCTTTATATAAAGGGCAGTTATCCTTTAAGGGAACATCCCAGCCCAGTCCGGCTCACACCCAAATGTCCAATATTAGCCCATATGTCCAATACTAGTCCACAAATCCATAAATTCCTCTATAGACTCATGCAGCCATGCAATAATGCCGGGTGCAGGAAGATCACAGGTCAGTGGGTGGGAAGTCTTGTGGATCCAGTGGCGGTGGAAGCATCTCAGCATTGGCAGGGGTCTCCACGTGGCTCCTCCAGCTTCCAGGGCTCTGGCTGCCTCGGCGTAGCTCCATCTCTCGAGGAGTGAGTGTGGGTCCACCTCCTGCAAGCTATTTATTGCCTTAATACTTCCATTTGAGGTCATCCAGCTGTGACCCGATTGACAGACTAAACTCAACCACATTTACTCTTCAGTCTCATATTGACAACAGATTATGTAACTACCACACCTGGTGGCATGTCCAAAGCATGTGAGATGAAGTCTTGTCATCCTTGCTTCTAAGGGGCATTCTGGCTGTACCTCCTCTAAGATAGATGCGTTTGTTCTGGCAGTCCGTTTGACCTTCAATATTCTTTACCAACACCAGAATTCAAATGCATCAGTTCTTCTTTGGTCTTTCTTATTTGTGGTCTAACTTACCTCATTAAACCAAACCCAGTTTTGCTCCCTCAGAGCTGGTGGTGGTTTTGAACTGCCCACCTTGTGGATTGCAGCTAAAGGCATAACCACCGGGAATTCTCAGCTGACCTCATTAGAGACAGAAATAATCTACAAGTTTGGTATCACTTAGAGGTTGTAGTTGGAACAGTAGCAGGGGCACTGAGCCATCAGAATGGTTGACTGCCACAGCAACTAGCTGGCAGTCACCCTCTCCCTATCTGCTTAAGCTCACATGATGAGATCCAGGTAGTTTTTTCCTAACAGCTTTCTACCCTGTCTAAACTTATCTCCAGCCCTCTGGTTCTGTTTCCTCTTTCAGTCCTTCTCGGGCCCATAACCCTTTTTATCTCCTGCTGCAGTGTCTCCCTCTGTCCCTGTCCCCCTTCGTTTTGCCATTGCTACGTGGACTCCAAGAAGACTCATAAGTGAAGCTCCACATCTGCTTGAAGCTCAGGAGCACAGACCAAGCCCTTCACTCGTCCTAGAAGCCCACACACTTTTCTTTCACCTCCAAAGACCAAGTCTCATGACCTAGCCTCTTCTTCAGCTGCATTTCCTGCTCTTGTCAGTTGTTATGTGGTTACCCAGAAGGACTCAAAGACAGAGATCAAGAAGCCAATATTTCGGGGCACCAACTGCAGCCCAGAACTGTACTTGGTACTGCTGGTTCTGCAAGGAGAACATCGGGGCTACTCACAGAGCCCTTTGCAATCCTCTCTTACCTGTCCTTCGCTTCAGCCAGTGAGGGCCTGTGGGGGGGGGGGGGGTTTACACAAAACATCAGCAGTATTTGAGTGCTTGCCAGGGACTTTCTAGGGGAAAGTGGTTTGGAAGTAGAATTCTTGCCCTCCATGTGGAAGATCTGGATTCAGTTTCCAGGCAACGCACTCCAAACACAGCAACCCCCTGTCTGTTAGTGAAGGCTTGTGGGTTGCTATGATATTGAAAAGACTTCAGCAGAGCTTCCAAAGCCTGGCGATCTACTTCCAACAGTTGGTCAATGAGATCCCTATGGGTCTGTATGGACGGATTTACGGTTGCCATGGGTGGGGCCCAAGTCAACAGCAACTGGTCACCATCAGGTCTCCTCAGATAAATAACAAGACAAAGAAAAGAGAAAACCAGCTGAGTCCAGCAGTCCCCGTTATGCTTTTTTCTTGGACTCAGCAACTCTCCCATTCCACTAAGAAGTACTCTTCACTTTTGTCCATTTGCCTGGGCTAGGCGTTCTCATCATTTGATCCATGAGGCTTAAATATCACCAGATGACATGCAACTCAACTCCTTAACTCAACTCAACTCACTGCTATTGAGTTTATTTCAACTCCTAGCAGCCAGATAGGACCAAGTAGGCCTGACTCGTGTAGCTTTCTGAGATGATACACATTTAAGGAGCAGAAAGGGTTTTTTTTATGTATAAGAAAGAGCTTTATATGAAAGGGTAATTGTATTTTAAGAAAACATCCCAGCCCAGCCCAGATCAAGTCCTTAAGTCCAGTATTAGCTCATAAGTCCCATACTAGATTGTGAATCCCTTTTTCAGACTCAAACAGCACACGCGTGATGCAAAATGCAGGCGTTTCCCAGGCCAGCGGGTGCAAAGTCTCGTGGATCCAGAGGAGGTGGAAGCATCTGCAGGGCTCTCGCAGGGCAGCATGGCTCCATATGACTTGTCAACAGGAAGGCACGAGCAGAGAGGTCGTGTGGCCCGGCTCCAGGACAGAGAGAGAGGCTGGCCTCAGAGAGCCATTTACCTCGGTCGCCCTCTAAGCAAGCTGAGATTTTATTGATAGCCTAAACTCCACCCACATGTTCATACAGGAGTCATGTTGGCACAGAAAATCCATCTCTCACAAATGAAAACGTCATGGTATATCAAAAGAGAAATCCAGAAGCACCAATGTGACTGGAGCACACTCTGTCTTGTCACTGAGCGTAGACGAGTGAGTGGGTCCACACGTGTGGACCTCAACAGTGTTCAGTTGGTCAACATCACTGTTTGCTCATGTGTTCGTTCATGTTTTTCCTACTGCCTGCACAGCAAGCGCTCTCGATGTTTAAAGAAGGTCTGGAGGTCTAGCACTTGGCTGTTCACTGTGTACAGGTCGATTCTTTGAACCTCCCTCTGGTCTCTGAAAGAAAGAGGAGGCTTCTAGAAAGACCACAACCTGGAAAACTCCACGGGGGCAATTTTCTTGTCTTCCAGAGTCTCTGTGAGCTGCAGTCTTTAGGGCAGCAGTGCATTTGGCGTTTGGGTTTGGTAACTAGATTAGGCAAGTGGAAGAAAAATGGTCAAACACTGATAGGCCCTCTCGCCCTGCTTATTGACATGCTTGACTTCCACAGACCAGACCTTTACTGGAAAACCAGCTCTGTGGGCAAATGAAGGTTGGATGAGCACATCAGAGGACTGAATGGTGGATGCTGCACCAAGGCACGCAAGGAGCAGAAAGTTTTATCCTTCTCTCTTCAGATGGCACAGAACCCAGAAATGTTGACCCTGTGGTAGAACACCACGCTGCTAACATCTCTCTCATTCAAATACACACATGACCAGGAACTCCGTCCCAGTGGTAGTCAGCTCCACATGAGTGTGCAATATAAAAATCAGAACTGCTAGTGCTCAGGTCCAGGAAGCAACAACAACAAGAAGTTGGACTTAACATGGTCATCTGTTCCTGGACTTTTCATCATGAGGTGGTGCAAGGGCTGAGAAGCTAAGATGGGCTTCAAGGACAAGGGTTGTCAGAGAAACTTTAAGTAGGACCATTCTCCCTGGAGGGTATGCATTGTTTTTCTCTCCTGGGTGAGAATCCAACAAGGGGTACTCTTTGTTATAGCTCAGTGATTTAACCTGCTTGGTCCCTTATTCCACTGAGGACAACTCCAAGAACCACTCCTCCCTCAAGGTCTTCATCAGTCCATGGACAGCAGGCAGGACAGGAAAGACCGCTGATATTTGTCTCGCCACTTGACCCACCCTCTGATGCCCTTGGAACCCCTTTAGTCAGGCATGGAGAGAGGCAGACCTACTCAGGACCACCAAAGACCACCACGGGTAGACTTCATGGCAAAGAAAACCCCAAGAGAGACAGATGTCGCACTTCAGTCCTGACCTCAGAGATCTTGAAGGCATCCCACATCTCCCCTGGTCTTGTGGTTGTTGTCAGGTGCCAATGAGTTGACTCTGACCCAGTGTGCACCACCCAGTCCTGGGTCATCTGCCCCATGGTTCTGTTTGAGTCTCCTGTGGCAGCCACCATGTCAATCCGTCTTACCAAAGGTCTTCCTCTGAGGCTATACACTTTCTGTCAATTACAATATCACCCTCCCTCCCTCCACCCTGAACCTCCAGAGTTGCAGGACACCAACACCTGACTTAAAAGGTCCACAGAGGGTAGACTGCAGGATGGCGCCCAGGTAAGTAGCACACACTGAGAGGCTTTGGTGTAAGGCAGGTCAGGAGTCCAGGAGGAATAGTGGGAAGATTCTAGTGAGTGAGAGGAACCCTAGGACAACCCTAGGAGCCTCCCCCAGCCAGGAGGCAACCCCCCTCCCACATATCTGCCCTGATCAGGGGGCCCCCAGATCTGAGCTCTGACCCTTGGAACATCTCATCTTGGTTGACTAGGGGGTTCCTGTGCACCAGTGCCACCACCAGGGAGCTTGCCAATTACCTCCCCCTCTCCCCTGGTCTGGCTACCATGCCAGGTACTGTTTGGCTTCCCTGCCAAGACCTGCACCACTGGGGTGGGAGCCCCCTGTAGCAGCTGCCCACTTGAAGCACTCCCCTAGGAGAACTGCTCCCCTCTCCCAGGGTTCCACTCTCTCCAGTGACAGCGACCTGCCACGGAGCTCACGGCTCTCCTTCCATTCTTCCAGGGTTCCAGGAACTGAGCAGTCTACCTGTAGCAGGTCAGGTGACCCACGGCTGGAGGGGCCTCTACCCCCTGCATCGTTGCCTGAGATCCCCTCCACCATGCCCACATTGCTCTTGCATGCTCCTGCTGGCCTGGGCCCACAGCCCTGCAACACGTGCCACTTAGTGGTCCTCCTGTGGCAGCCTGGGCCCTACCCGCTCCTGCTGCCCCCACTCCCGTCCACATTGGCTCAGCCCTTCCCGAGCATCCCAGGTCCACAGGGAGCAGGGGAAGAGCATTCTCAGAATGAAGACCACACATTCCCACACACAGCTTGGCTCAGAGCCCAGGGAATAAGCGACCAGAGTCCAAGGGTTTCCCAGCCACATGGCCTCAGATCCCACACAGCCAACACCTGCCGAGTCACCTCTTCAACCTTATGGTTGCACACAAGACATCCTGCACACATGGCTGTCTCATGCCAGCCCAACACTCCCTGCCCACAGATGTGACAGCTGCCCCCACACCTATTTTGTCTACCCCCCTCACTACCGCACTTGCAGTGCTAGGCACCAACACCCTGTGGAGGCCCTTCGTAGGCACCTGCACTAAGATAGTGGGGGTTTTTTTGCCCTCAATCAGCACCTCTCCCATGTCAGCGAGGCCTCCTCCACTTTTACCTACTATTGGGCATCTTTTAAAAAGGAAAGAAAGAAAAAAAATTAGTAAAACAAATTAAAAGGCTAAAAATCGTGGCCTGACAGCCCACTTCAAAGTAGCCCAGAGTATACATACAGGCTTCCGCCCCACTCCAGTGACTGAAGTGCCTCACCATTGTTGGCCACTGAATCCCTGTGAAACCCTGCCTACATGGCAGTCTGACCCACCTCTATAGTAGGCCACAGGTGGCCCCCAAAAGCACCCTTATTAGTAACACAGAGGAGGAGCTCAGGGACCCCTGGTCTTCCCCAAAATATGGTGCCAACCTCCACAAAGGGATCAAGGAAATAGCAGCAAACCGCATCACTCTCAAAAAAAAAAAAACTCAAAAAACTAGAGAGACAAAACACAAGGGCAGAGTTAATGACACTCACAGAAGAATCAAAGGCAGATCTGCCCCCCAAAGAGCTCTTTCAGAAGGCTGCTTTGTGTAACAGGAGTTGAGGAAAGCAGCACAGTATAAGGATGTAATGATAGAGGGGATGAAATTCACAATAGAGGGGATGACACCCAAAATACAGGCACAGTATGACAGCAATGAATCCACAGATCATGATAATAACTCTGAATTCCAATGGCCTCAATTCATACATTAAAAGAAAAAGCCTTCAAGATTGGCTCAGAAAACATAATCCAACCATCTGTTGCCTGCAAGGCACACATCTTAACCAGACACACAAAAATAAACTAAAGATAAAGGCCTGATAGAAAGTATACCAGGCAGATGGCAACTTTCAAAAAAAGCAGGGGTGGCAATCCCAATCTCTGACAAAATTGACCTCAATGTGAAAACCATAAAAAGAGACAAGAAGAGGGCTGAGCCCTGGTGACATAGTGGTTGTATGCGGGACTGCAGCCCACAGGTTCAAATCCAGCAGCAGCTCTCCAGGAGCAAGGCTGGACCTTCTACTCCCACCAGGACAGTGATGCCACACACACACACACACACACAAACACACACACACACACACACACACACACAAAGAAACAAAAAGGGGCACTATAGAATGCTTAAGGGATCAGTAAACCAAGAACCAGGAATCATATTGAATATTTATGCCCCTAACAATGGGGTGGAGAAATTTGTCAAACAAATGATTCAAGAGATGAAAAAAGAAATTACAGATTCAACAATCACAGTAGGTGACTTTAATGCACCGCTCTCAGAGAAAGATCACTGGGAAAGAAGCTCAGCAAGGAGGCTACAGAGCTAAACAATTCAATTAGACAACTGGACCTGATAGACATTTATAAAACTTTTCAACCAAGCACACAAAAAAAATTCACATTCTGCTCAGGCCCACTCATTTTCAAGAATAGACCACATATTGGGACACAAGTCATGCCAGAGTAAACTCAAACACATAGAGATTATTCCGACACCTTTCTTGGATCACCACGTCATAAAGAGGGAGATTAATAAAAGGATGGCCAGGAAAGCAAGGGCAAACTACTGGAGAATGAACAACAATCTTCTGTGACATGAACAGGCACTGGCCCAGATTCAAGAGGTTAGGAAGTTTCTAGAAATGAATGAGAATACAATGCATCAAAACTTATGTTATACTGCAAGGCAGTTATCCGAGGTAGATTGATACTTTATCACAAACCTGCCAGCAACTAGAACAGCATCAACAGAACAACCCCTCCTGTGACTATTCAGCAGTATGGACCTGCAGTGAGAGATGACCTAGAAAAAGTGTGGCCAGTGGACCGAAGATCCAAAAGCAAATTTTATTTCCAAAGTACAGCTTTACATATAATGAGGCAAGGGTACATAGAGCACGTAGTGTAACAATAACATCATGATAAAATCACTCTAAGCACAAACAACTCCTTGGGACTAATCTTATCTTAACAAATGCAGCTGAGTTCTCCGTGTTCTCAGGGCATCTCAGAATACAGGAAAACATATGACCATCGTCCCAGCATTCCAGATTACACAGTGTCCCAAGCCCACAGAGATTCACCAGTAGAACTCAGTGACTCTATAATTCCTTTTTTAGTTTATAGTTAATGCAGAAAAGCTAAAAAAAAAAAAAAAGCAGCTATCTGCCGAAGCTGTGGGTTTTTTTTAAAGCTGTAGGGCATAGTAGCGAAACATTTGGTTAAGCGGAACTTGTAAGCTTGGGATCATCCTATTTTCTTCTGTTCTTATTGCAAACCTAGAACAATTTCAACTTCCTTATCATATTCCTCATTATAGTCTCTTCACATCCTTATCACATTCCTTACGGGTTTTAGGGGCATAGTGAGTTTTCTGACTCAGTTTGATTTGCTCCTGCACAAACTTTAACTCCTTCCTTACTTCTGCTTGGGTCCGCCTAACCATTCCAGTTTTCTTTGCATAAAAGCAACAGTCTTCTCTTAAGGGCATGCATAGTGACCTTGTTGGCTTGTAACAAGGGTGGAGGCACTTAGGGCTAAGGATCCCATCACTCCTAGATGGACTAAGTCATAAAGGAGCGGCTCTGCGAGGTCGGGTGCTTCCAGTGATTGTGCCCAGGTGTTCTCTTCTGTTCCAATAAATAGGTACACCTGGGGGATTCCATGAACAATATGCACAGCTCAGAGTACTTGTTTTGATTGAAAATAGGGACATACTGAGCCCCGGTGGCATAGTGGTTGTGTGCGGGACTGCAACCCACAGGATTGGCAGTTCAAATCCAGCAGCAGCTGTCCGGGAGCAAGGCAGGGCTTCCTACTCCCACCAGGACAGTGATGCCCCCCCAAAAAAATTTTTTTTAAATAAAATAGGGACAGATAGACAAAGGGTGAGTCCAGAGGTACAAGCAAACCAGGTGGTAGCAGGGCTTTAAATAGGGTGCAACGGACACATAGCAATGCGAAGGGGAGGAGATCCACCCAGCCAGCTCTGGTCTCTAACGTTAATTCAGCTAGAGTCTCTTTTAGGGTACAATTCGTCCTTTCAACTTGCCCTGAGCGCCGAGGGTTATAGGCACTGTGTAATTTCCAATTTGTGCCTAAAATTTCCCTTAATGTTTTTTATAGTTTTAGCAACAAATCCAGGTCTATTGTGTGACCCAGTGGCTTCAGACACCCTCCATCTATGGGTTATCTCATCTAATAACTTTTAACCTACTACTTCGGCTATTTCTTTCTTGGCGGGGAATGCTTCTACTTAACCTGAAAAGGTGTCTATAGGAACTAACAAATATTTATAATTCCATTGTCCTGGTTTAATCTCTGTAAAATCTCCTTCCTGGTGCTTTTCTACCTCACAGCCTTTCTCTGCTTCCGACAGGGTGTGAAGCGTGGGCGGGTCAAGCGTTTACTCACAGGCAACTCTGACAGGCTGTCACCATTTATTCCATAGTTATGGGGAGCTGAGGGGCACAATCATCTAATTTAGATAGGCTAGAGCCTAGATGAGTATAGGTGTACAGCTGCTTCAGGAGCCTTTTCCACTCACTTTCTGGTAAGCTGTGCCAGCAGTCAGGCAGCCAGTACCAGGTCCATTCTTAGAGCTGCGGCTCAAGCTGGTGCCTTTCATTTGCCGAGGGTCACTGGGTCTGTTCCTTGTTGATGGCCAGGACAGTGCCTAACAAACACTTTACAGGGTGTCCAGATGGCTTCTAACAGCTGCAAAATTTCTTCTTTATTTTTAATCTAAGTCCCTTCTGAGGCCAGCCAACTCTTTTTTCTTTTAAAGGGGATGGGATACTGATGGTTTGTCACTGGGCTTGCTCCAGGTTTTAGCTGAACCACAACTGAAGGCCTGTGTGCTGCAAGTCCAGGGAGGTTATCTTCTGTCCAAACTCCCGGAGCTTCAGTCAACAGTCTTCCCTCATAGGCTCGA
Organism: Nesogale talazaci; assembly: GCA_004026705.1. Lineage (NCBI taxonomy): Eukaryota > Metazoa > Chordata > Mammalia > Afrosoricida > Tenrecidae > Nesogale > Nesogale talazaci. Next base: position 4,306 of record PVJH01038411.1, on the reverse strand, counting down.
GAGGAAGGGTTGGTGACTGTCAAGAGATAAGTGTCTTTCAAGGGAAGAGTCACAGAGACCTTCCAGGGGACTTCTTCTTTAGGCCCACTCAGTGTTATTTGGGTTGAAATCTGATCACCCCCTGAAACTTTTGCAATAAGTCTCTTCCTAGAAGAGTGTAGGGGCAGTTGGCAGAAGGAGGGAAAAGTGTTTAACCTCACCTTTTTGCAGGTGTATTTTCCTCCCTGTAGTCCAGGAGACCGTTTCTAATTTACCTGTTGCTCCTTAAATGGTAGTCTTCTTTTTGCTGATGGGGTCTGCTGCTTCTTTGAGGACTGAGTGGGTTGCCCCTGTGTCTACAAGGAATGTGACAGGCCTGTCCCCCATCTTCAGGGTTATGATGGGCTTCAGGGAGACAGTAGTTCTCTGACCTGGAATGGGTGGAGTTTCTGCTGAGGGAGGGCTGATATCCACGCTGAGGTTGTTTGAGGCAGTTGGACTTCCAATGTCGCTCCTCTTTGCAATAGGCACATTGGTTCTTGCCTAGTGGTTTGCATGTATTCTGTCTGTTCTGCCTGCCTGGCCCTGGATGGGGTTCTGGTCTTCCCATGGTCATGGTGAGGATTTTGGCCACAGCTTTGGCTTGCTTCTCCTCTGGTGGTTTTCTATTATCATTAGTCTTTTCTGCTATTACTTATAGTTCACAATATGTCCTCCTGAAAACACTTCTAGTTTCTGTAACTTTTTCTTAATATCTGGTGTGACTTGGGACACAAAAGCTACATTAGTGGCCCTGAAATTAACTGGTACCTCTGGGTCTATTGGGATATAGCCAGTAGACATCAAAGAACCTCTCTGAATAAGTTCCTTGCCCTGAAATGTACTAGTTACTTTGGACAAATTAATGGAATGGCATGCTGCCTCCTGGAGAGCACTCATCAGAATCCGGTGGTAGGCGAGGAGGCTTTCCCTACCTTCAGGGCAGTTTAGGTCTCAATCAGGACAGCACAAAGGGAAAGCAAAGCAATTTCAAACTCCAGGGGATCAGTCTCGGGTCACCCGTCTGCTTCCAAGGCCTAGTTGTGGCTCTTCCTGCAAATGCAATCATGCTCCTTGGCTGTCAAGAGAGTCTGAGCAGTTGTTGACAATTGTCCCATGTTGGCCAAGGGGGTTTGACTCCACAATATCAACACACAGAGTGATGTAGATGTGGGGGTCTGGATGTCAGGCTTTTCCATAACTTTGACCTAGACTAAAAGCTCAAACCGGATAGCAGAGAGAGATGAAAAGTTCCTTCCGTGGGGCATCCCAGGTTAAAGAGTTCTAGTAGGCCTGAATGGGTGCAGATGTGAGTGATAAATAGAGGACAGTGAAGCTGGTGCAATAAGCATTGAAGTCATGATAATAACTGGAAAATAGGCTTCTTCAGGGACCCTTTCAATACAGCGGCACTAAGTCAAGGTACAGCATTAACAGCATACAGAGAATCAGATACAATATTCAAAGCAATAGCATTATTATTTAAAACAACAATCATGACATATAACTCATTTTGTTGTGTAGAAGCATAAGGAGTAATTATACAAATGGGACCTAGAGAAGAAAACCATAGAGAAGCAATAGTGGTTTTAGCGGCATCCACAAAGAAGGTTGGCATCAAAGGAATGGACTCCTGACTAACAAGATTTCCAACAATCCGTTCTGTTCTTTCAAATAAATCAAACACATGGGAAGAAAACTTATGGAAAGGAATATTTCCAAAATAATGCAAAACGCTATACTGAAAACTGGGTGCTAATATATGTAATTGTTCAAATTGCTCTCAGGTAAGAGGTAATATTTCTTTAACATATGTAGCTAAGTCTAAGAAAAGCCCTGAACTTTCCTTGGAAATTACCCATGGAGCCTCTGCTCCACAACTCCTCACCTTAGGGAAGTCATCACTCCGTTATAAAATTTCAGGTGGCTGATAGCTCCATCAGGCCCCTGTTTCAAGAGTCAAATGTTACCTTCCATAGGCATGGACTTGCAGTAAGTGACGGCGTGAAGGAAAAAAGTGGCCAGTGGACTGATGATCCCAAAGCAAGTTTCATGTCCAAAGTACAGCTTTATATATAATAAGGCAAAGGTACATAAAATGTATAATGTAACAATAGCATCATGATAAAATTGCTGTAAGCACAAACAGTTCCTTTGGACTAGTCTTATCTTAACAAATGCAGCTGAGTTCTCAGTGTATCAGGACATCTCAGAATGTGGGGAAACAAATGACCATCATCCCAGCGTTTTGGGGTTACACAATGTCCCCAAGCACCCCAGAGAGTCGCCAATAAAGCTCAGTAACTCTACATACCCTCCAATAGCCAAAAGAAGAAGAAGAAGAAGAAAGAAAGAAAGAAAAGAAAAGAAATACTAAAAGTCAAGGCAGAGCTAACCCAGTGGGGAGACAAAAGAGTGATGCAAAAGGTTAATGCAGCAAAAAGCTGGTTCTATGAAAGGATCAACAAAATGGACAGACCACTGGCAAACCTAACCAAGGAAAGGAAACAGCAAATATCAATAGCCAGGATGATGGAGGAAAGAGGAAAAATCACAACAGACCCCAGTGAGATTAAAAGGAAAATCACGAAGTACTATGAAGGACTGTATTCTAATGAATTCAAAAATGTGGAAGACATGGATAAATACTTGGAAAAAGTCACTCCCTAGATTATGTCAGTTAGAGGCCAAGAATCTCAACAAACCCACAGGGAAAAGGAATAGATATGGTTATCAAGAAGCTCCCACCACCAACAAAACTCCAGACAGCTTCATGGGGGATTTCTAACAAGCATTCAAGGGAGAGTTAACACTGACCCTCCACAAATTATTCCAGAGCATGGCAAAGAATGGCAAACTCCCAAACTCATTCAATGAAAGGTTTCTTGATACCCAAACAGAGTAAGAATCCCAGTCATAGAGAACTACAGACCAATATTTCTAATCAACATAGATGGAGAAATCCTTAACAGAATATTGGCCAATAGAATAAAAATATATATAAAACCCATCATCCACTATGATCGGGTAGGATTCATCTTAGGTATTCAGGGATGGTTTGACATGCTAAAATCCACCAATATTATACACCACATTGATAAGAAAAATGTAATAACCACATGACAATATCAATAGAAGCAGAAAAAACAGAAGCAAAAACAATCCCACTGAAAAAGGGGTCCAGACAAGGATGCCCCTTGTCCCCACTTCTATTTAATATTGTACTTGAGATCCTAACTATCAACATATGTCCCGGCCTGCGGGTCCGTAATTCGCAAGTCCTGGAAGGAGGAGTGGGAATTGGGGGGACAGGAGACGAAAGAAATGGAGACAAGACAGGATTCTGATCAAGTCTCGTTTATTTGGGAGAAGTAGACCGGTTTTAAAGGGCAGGCAAGCTTGGGCAATTAGCATATAGTTACTGACAAGTGAAGGTCAACAAGTCTGCAATCAAGCTTCAAAAGGCAGGGCTGTTAACAGTTACAAAGGTAACTACAAACCTCAGGCAACAAACTGCAACAGAGTTCAGGCATATCCGGCCTGTATCCAGGTCAAGCATGTCCTCTAGATGGCTCCGGACAGGTCCCCCTTTTTTATTTTTTCAAATAAAATCCTCCCGGGAACTCTGCCTGTCTTAGGTTGTCAGGACACACACTCAGTCCTTACCCGTCATCAGTCAATGGCCTTCTAATGTGACCATGGCCTGTCTTAGGTTGGTAAAGAGTGCTCCTGATCTTACCCATCATTGGCTGCAAGTTCAACTCACAGAGGCAGAGGGTCTTATCACATACTTGTCAGAGGGTCTTATCACATTCTAGTCGTGTGCCACTCTGTTCAGTGTGTGCCACTCTGTTCAAGATCGCTCATCTCCAAGCGATAATAATGAATTAGAAGGGGCCTTGCTTGAATGGTCTCAATCTGTTCCTTAATAAATGCCATGAGGTTGTTGAATAATACTGGCCGTAATGAAGGCAAAAGCAATAAACTAACGAGGGGGCCCAAAAGTGCCAAGACGTAAGGCAACAGTCCATTAAGCTCGGTCCACAGTGGAATGATGGTCAACTCCTTTCTTCTCTTCTTCAAGTCTTCTTGCAGCCGCTTGATTTTTTCTCTTACGATTCCAGATTTGTTGACATAAAAACAGCATCTTTCCTGTAAAACCAAGCAAATACCTCCCTGCTCTGCAGCAATTAAATCTAAACCTCTTCTATTTTGTAATACTACTTCTGCTAAATAATCTACCTGATCTTGCAAATCTTGCATAGTGGCTGATAAGGCCTGCATATCC
>PVJH01038410.1:0-17158 GCA_004026705.1 Nesogale talazaci | reverse complement strand
CATCTGCCTGTGGTGCAGCTGCTGGGCTCCAACGGCCAGGGCTTCACTCACCACCACGGCGCTCCTGGTCCCGAGGAGGGGACTGCTTCTCCAAGTCCTGAGCTCTAGACTGCACTCCTGCAAAGACACAGACCTCCTGTACTCTCCGGCTTCCTGGCACCCACAGAAGAAGCTTATGGATCGAATAGATTTTTCACTTCCCCAATTATATGGTAGAACGCGGCTGCCCAGAGCTTCTGCTTGGAACGATCCCTCATTCCACTCACTTGCTGACTCTGGTAAACAGAGTCAGAATCCAGATTCCTGGGAGAAGGATTGTCACCCCACCTGGGTTAGGTTCTCCTGGGTCAGGTTGGGGGGCTTGTAGGGGCAGTACACACAGTCTCTAGAGACGAAGAAGAGGTTCTATGTGTCAGGAAGATGCTGCTGATGTTCTTTCAGAATGACGTACAAGAGGATTTGCTTTCCGCCTTTTGCTCATGGTGGCCCCCTATGTGTCATGGTGACCCTTATGTGGCAGAACCGAACTGTGCCCCAAAGGGTTGTCAATGGCTGAGCTTCAGGAAGCAAATCTCCAGGCCTTTCCCCCGAGGCATCCCTGGGTGGGCTCCCCCTCCCAACCTTGAGTTGCAGCGAACTTGTGAATGGTGTGTACTACCCAGGCACTCTATTCACAGTGGGAGGAGTTTTATGACTTTTTCTATTATCTCGGGAAGAGAAAATACAGTTTTTACCCTCACCAGGATTCCATCAATTAAATGATCTGTTTTTCAACCTTGTTGGCACAAACAGGTGTGTTATGATGCTTGGAAAAAATGGATGGCAAAGGCCTTGAATGACTGGCATTCTCATCAATTTTATTTTCCATTGTAACTAAAAAAAAAAAAATCGAGCAAAGGCATTGGATTGCTTAGTATTTGTTTGCTCACAGAAAGGAAGGTTGTGGTTAGGGCCAGTCTAGTCAAGTGTCAACTTGCGGTGACGTCATGTGACAAAGCAGAACTGCCCCATACGCTCTCTGGGCTATGAGGATTTTATGTTTGCCTGTTACAAAAGTGACACCACCCACACTTAAAGCCATACCATAGCGCCCAGCAATTCTGGGTATTTAGTGACTCAAGATAAATAAAAATGCATGCTCACTGGAAGCTTATATGTGGCTTTTTTTCAATGTAGAACTCACACAGCATACCTTTCAAGAAGCCCCGGTAGCGCAGTGATAGATGTTGGTCTGCAATCTGTGAGGTTCTTCATTTGAAAGCAGCAGACAGACGGGGCTTTCTGATTCCAGTCTGTGAAAGTGCCCTGTCTGTGGGGTGGCTCTGAGTCGACCTGGTCCTCATAGCAGAGTATGGACCTTTTGGCTTATCATACGTGTCAATAGTTTGTTCAGGGTGATCATTTTGCGGGCAGCAGCTTGTCAAATCTCTTTCCCCTACCAACCACTGACTAGCTACAAACCTTTGGGGTAGTCACCTCTGGAAGGGAAGACATTGTCATTCTTGCTTTCTTTTGCTGTTTTTTGTGAAAACATATCTCTGGTAGAATAAATAACTGACAGGAACGAGTCCCTGACTCTCCTTATCACATTTCAGGTATTTACATACCAGGGAAGTTTAAACCGTTTATTGATGGGCTTTGAAATCCAGACCCAGTTCCCCCCAGCACAGGCCCTTCACCGTCCTTAAACCCCAGTGCGCCTGCTCAACCTTCTCACACATGGGGCTTAATTGGTTTTATTGGTCTCTGATTCACATTCATCAGTCCAGTAGTTCGGCACCTCAAGAAGCAATGTGCGATTATCACCACAATAACTTTTAGAATGTTTTCTTCATTCTTGCATTCAGGGTTATTATTATTATTTTTAATTTAGTTATTTTATTGGGGACTTGTACAACTCTTATCACAACCCACATATACATCCATTGTGTGAAGCAATTTCATATATCTGTTCCCCTCATCATTCTCAAAGCATTTGCTTTCCACTTGAGCCCCTGTATCTGCTCCTCATTCCTTCCCTTCCCTTCCCTTTCCCCCTTCCCTATAAATCCTTGATAATTTATAAATTATTATTATTTTGTCACATCTTACACCATCTGATATCTCCCTTCACACACTTCTCTGCTGTCTGTCCCCCCGGGAGGAGGGTATATGCAGATTCTTTTAATCTGTTCCCCCTTTCTCCCTCACCTTCCCTCAGCCCTCTGGGTATTACCGTTCTCACCACTAGTCCTGAGGGGTTCATCGGTCCTGGATTCCCTGTGTTTCCAGTTCCTATCTGTACCAGTGTACATCTTCCAGTCCAGCCGGACCTGTAAGGTAGAATTGGGATCATGATAGTTGGGGGTGGGAGTGTGGTAGGAAGCATTTAAGAACTAGAGGAAAGTTGTATGCTTCATCATTGTTGCACTGCACCCTGACTGACTCATCTCCTCCTTGCAACTCTTCTGTAAGGGGATGTCCAGTTGCCTACAGTTGGGCTTTAGGTCCCAAATTTGCATTCACCCTCATTTACACTGAGATGAGTTTTTGTTCTTTGATGCCTGATCCCTTCAATATCTCTAGATCACACAGGCTGGGGTGCTTCTTTCATGTGGGGCTTTGTTGTGGCTAGATGACTGCTTGATTATCTTTAAGCTTTTAAGTTCCCAGATGTTATATCTTTTGATAGCGTGGCACCATCAGCCTTCTTCACCATGTTTGCTTATGTGCCCACTTTGTCATCAGTGATCGTGCCGTGAAGGTGAGCATCTTAGACTACTGAATTATTAGAACAAAGTGTTCCACTGCTGAGGGAGTACTTGAGTACTTGAGTATTACTCGGTTTCAATAATTCTAAACCTATAAATATATGTACATAGCTCTATTTCCCCTTCATCGTATATGAATATATTTACATATGTATATGGATATATTTAGATTTCTATAAATGCCCTTTCTCGCCTAGTTCTTTCTTCTATTTCTTTTTACTTTCCTCTTGTCCCGCTATCATGTTCAGCCCTCATTTAGGTTTCAGGAATTCCACTTGGCTATATTGTCCTTGATCCAGCCTGCCCGCCCTCTTAAACCCTCCTCGCCATCGATTTTCAGGCGCTTGTTGTTCTCTTGTCCCTGGGTTTGTTCACTACTTCCTTTCTGCCACCATCCCCTCTCCCATGTCCCCCTGGAACTATCATCTTGTTCTCTCTTCTGGCTTGTTTATCCTGCCTATCCCATCCAGATAGACATGCAGAGACAACAATGGGCACCAACGCAATACCAAGCACAAGGAAGAAACAATAGAAAATAAAATAATAGCTACAACAGCAAAAAGGCAACAACAACAACAACAAAAAACCTAAATAGTTCAAGGCCTACTCGTAGTCCTTTACGATTGTTTTCCAGTCGAGTCTGATGGGCTGCCACACCCAGGCCCCACAGTTTATTTTTGGTGTTCCTGGGGACTTCATTGCTCTGTTCCCCTTGCTGCTCTGTTACATGCCTCCAGTGTCTGACTTCAGCATGATGGGCTCAGGGCAGGCACAGTTCCAGCTGTGTGTCTCCAGTGCTGTCCCCCGTGGTGCTATGGGTCAGTGAGGAATGTTGTATCTTGTGGTGGGGCTGGGGGCTGGCCCTATGGTCCTCTCTGTGCATTGGCTGCTCTGAACAGAAATATTGTGCTCAGGGCTTGATAGGCCAGGATGTGCTTCACTCTTTTTCCCCCTCTCCTCTCGTTGGTTCCTGTGTGCTCTGATCAGACAATTCCCTCTCCTTGAGCTAGAGCTTCAGTGCTGTCCTCTGAAGTGGATTCTTCTGGGGGTGGAATTCAGCATTACTAGCTTCTTCTTTCCCCCAGTCTCTTCCCTGCCCTATCCCCAAGGAACGATACTATCTCTATAGATTTACTGATCCTGGATTTTTGTACACAGAAAATAATTTGCTTAAAAAGCCTAAATTAACAACATTAATGAAACAAAAATCTCAATAGAAAAAAAAAGCAGAAAGCATTAAAAACCAGAACAAACTTAAAATGGATCAAAAAGGACATCAGATGATAGGAAGTTGACTTTCAACTGAACTGCATCCACAGGAATCCACTTTCCAATGCATTCTGCCTGGCAGCCAGGCTATATTCGCACCTCATGGGGCTTTCCCAGTGGCTCCTTGCACACAGTGAGTGGTTTCCAAAGTCTGGAATATTCTTATTACTGCCTTGCTCTGGGAGCTTGGGTCTTGAACTGTCACTTGTTTGGGAGACCTTCCCAGGTAGTCTCTACCATCACTGTATCTTTCACAGCATTTGCTCTCAATGATACTGAATTTGTTTGTTGGTTAGAGGCTTGCTTGGCCATCTTCCCTACCAAATTGCAGGTCCTTGATTGTCTTGTTAGTGACTCTGGGTCTAAGTATCTGCTATGCAGAAGGTGTGCAATAAATATTTGATATATATGTATATATACATAAATACACATATGTATATATATTTGTGTACACACACACACGAGCCTTGGCTATGTGGTTATGCATTGGGCTGCAATCTGCATGGTCAGCAGTTCGAAACCACCAGCAGAAACTCTGGAGAAAGGCCGGACGTTCTACTCCCTTAGACAGTTACAGCCTTGGAAACCCACAGGGGTTTGCTCTAAGTCAGTTTGATGCAATGAGTCTGGGGTTTTGGAGATCAATAGAAAGATAGATAAACGTTAAATGTCTGTTTGCCTGCAGGTCAGCTCCTTGAAATGGCCTTCACTCTCTTGCCAGTCATTCTATAGCCCCCTGCCTGCCTTCCACTGGGCTTATCCATTCGCCCAGCTGCAGCCCACCTTCAGAGTCCTTGTCACGCAGGGACTTCTTCCCTCTTCATCTTTCTGCCTTGTGCATTTTTTAAATGGAACTTCAGCTGCCATTAGACCCAGAAAGTCAATCAGCATTCAAGAAAGATTTACTGAAAGTCTTTGATCTGGATCCGCTGGGGACCCCTTTGAGGTTCCAGATTCGTTGAGGCGGTCTTATGTCTGTAGACCCCACCGTGTGTTCTCCACCCCAAAGCCTGACAGATTCTTTAAAAAGGAGTTCCAGGCTGTTGCTTTCTTCTCCTCCGAACCTTCAAGGGGGCCTCATCTGGCTCCTAGTAAAAGCCAAGTCCTTACAATGACCTTCTCTGACCTGGAGCCCCCTGTCCTCCTCCCCTTTCTGTCCTCCCCCTTGTTACTGTGGGGGAGGAAGATGGGACAGGCTGCTGCAGGGAGACTCACAACCTTGGAAATCCTATGGGGCAGTTTCACTCTGTCCTGTAGGGTCACCAAGTCTGAAGTGAGTCGCCAGTAATGGTGGCTTCCTCAAACATTCAAGTACCACTCCTGTCTTAGAGTCCCCCTATTGGCATTCCTCAAATATCCAGCTGACCCACTCTCCTGGTCACCTTCAAGTCTTACTCTAGTCTCTGAATCTTTTCACAGACCCCTTCCCAACCACCTTACCTGACATGATTTCCTTCCTTCCTCTGACTCCAGCTTTGCTTTTCTCCAGAGTATTTCTCGTCATCGGGGAATTGACTCCCTGGCAGCGAGTGCAGTGAGCCCTAGTGGCAGAGTGAGTCCCAAATCGGGCTGTTGACCACAAAGTCCATAGTTCAAAACCACCAACTGCTCTGTGCGAGAACTCGGAGACTTTCTGCTCCAATAAAGAGGTACAGTCTCAGAAACCCACAGGTGGGCAGTTCTAGCCTCTCGGACAGGGTCTGATGAGTTAGAGTCTGCATGATGACACCGAGTTTGGTTTGGTTTTGGTAATAGGCCTTAGGACTTACTTATTTCTCTTGTTCACAGTTCGTTTTCCTGACTAATTATCAGCTCTTTGCTAACTAGGTAAAGTGCCTGACCCATTATAGTTCTTCAAAAAACACTGTTGAATGTATGAATACATATGTTGGCCAAAAGAGATCTCAGAAACACCTGGAAATCCTGCTCTGCAGGTTCGACAAGATAGTTTCCCCCAGCTGCAGACAGGGAAGGCCATTTCCTCGATATCTTTATAGTGACACAACCTCTGTCCAAGCTTAGGCCCGGGAGTAGCAGTGAGGGCATGGATGACTGATTTTATGAATTAAGAAGGGGAGACCAGGGGAACTGAGCGGAAACCCTGTCTTGTATCATGGACCCTCCACAGCCTGGCCTGGGAGCAGCACACATTCAGAGCAGCTTAAATTGGCAGCTGTCTTTGAATCGTGCACAGCGGCCCTTCCCCCCTCAAAAAAACAAAAAACAAAAATCAAATTCACTGCTTTGCGTCAATTCTGACCCATAGCAGCTTTGTAGGTCAAGTAGCACCACCTCTGTGTGTTTCTGAGATGAAATCTTTCCAGAAGCAGGCAGCCTCGTCTTTCTCCCTCAGGGGGATTGGTAGGTTTACATCATTGACCTGAGGCTAGCAGCTCCATGCACACACCACTGCACCACCAGCCTCCGACCAGCAAGAACTGTTTGAGACCTTTGTGTCAATCCATTTCACTTAGGGTCTTCCTCTTTGCCTCTGGCCCTCTACTTTACCAAGCCTGATGTCCTTTTCCAGAGACTGATCCCTCTTTAAGCATGTTCAAAGCGGGCCTCTAAGGAGCTGTACTTCTTCCAAGACAGGTTTGTTTGTTCTTATGGCCGGCCACTGTATCTTAAATGTTCTTCAACAACAACAGTCCCAATGCATCGATTCTTCTCTGATTTCCCTTACACATTGTCCAATTTTCACATACCTCTGAGGCAATTGAAAAATTCCATGCCTGAGGTCAAATTCGCCTTCGTCCTCAAGTGGCATTCTTGGCCTTTAACACTTTAAAGAAGTCTTGTGCAGCAAATTTGCCCAGCGCAATACAGTATGTGATTTCTCGACTGCTGCTTCCGTGAGCATTGAATGCTGACAAAGCAAGATGAAATCCTTGACAACATCCGTCTCTTCTCCATCTAGCATCATGTCGTCTATTGATCCAGTTGTGAGGAGTCTGGTTTTCTTTACTTCTTGGTGGAATCCACACAGAAGGTTGCGGTCTTCATTTTCAATAGCGAATGCTTGAAATGGTCCTTGCTTTTAGCAAGCAAGAGCATGTCATCTGCACATCCAAGGTTGCTAAGGTGCCACATTCTTCTTCAGAGAGGACAGCTTCTCAATTTATTTGCTCAATATACAGATTGGAGAAAGGATTCATCGTGACTTGTACCTTTCTTGATTTTTAGCCATGCAGTATCCCCTTGTTCCCTCTTGGTTCATGTGCAGTTTCCACAGCGCACAGTACCGTGTTCTGGAGTTCCCAAACGTCTCAACATTCTCCATGGTTTGGGATGGCTCACATAGTCAGATGCCTTTGCACAGCTAGAGAAACACAAATAAACACTTTCCTGGTAGTCTCTGTTTCCAGTCTAGGTCCACCTGCCATATTCTCTTTGGACACTGCTTGCTTGAATCTCTGGCAGCTCCCTGTTGATTTACTGCAGTAACCATTGTTCAAGTATCTTCAGCAAAACTTTACTTGCATGTGATATGAGTGATATCGTTCTATAACTTCTGCATTGTGTTCATCACCTTTATTTGGAATGGGTACAAATAGGGAATGTTTTTTTCCGACTTGTGTCAAAATTTCATGGGCAAACAGATCTGCGTGCTATACAACACAAAGCCCTCATTTCTGATGAGACTTAGTGAGCATTTGGAACGGGCTCTGAGCCCTGATTCCAGCTCAGAGCAATGCTGTAGGGCTCGTAGTGTACACAGGTTGTAATCTGTTTGTGAGCAGACTGTCCTGCCTTTCTCTCAAGAAGTGTTTGGTGGGTTCAAACTACAGGCTTTGCAGGGAAGGGCTTAGCCACTGAGTCACGAAGGCTCCCTTTCCTGGTTATGCACTGTATATAATTTTTCCCTGGGATATCAGAGGGCATCAGCACGGGGCATCACATTCATAATTAGGTGACCATGATTAGGTCAAATTCACTGGAGTCCTCAAAGTGAAATCCTCACTCTTTAACACTTTAAGAAGTCATATGCAGCACATCTGCCCAATGCAATATATTATTTGATTTCTTGATTGTTGCTTCTATGAACATTGAATGTGGATCCAAGCAAGATGTGTGGCAGAAACAGAGCTCTGCATGTTGTGGGCTACACATTGAAATGTCAACTGCAAGGTCAGAGGTTTGAACCCACCAGCCCCTTTGAGGGAGAAAGATGAGGCTGTCTACTCCTGTAAAGATTGAGAGTCTCAGAAGCCCCAAAGGGCTGTTCTGTTCTGTTTCAAGGACATTGAGTGTGGTTGTTTTTGCTTCTTTCATTTGTGTGTCCCTAATTTATAGTTAATCAAAATTTCTTTTCAGTTGATTTTGAATCAACCAAAAAGGAAGATTATTCAGGGACACTTAGCTTAATCTGGTGGGTCTTTAAAAGGGACTAGAACCTTCCTAAAGGAGGAGCTCTGAAGAGTGAGCATAAGAGGACCTATGAAGCTGGTCATGTTGCAAGGACTCGAGGGAGTTCCTTGGCAGAGGAGAGCACTTGCTGGAGCACAGCAAGCTGGGACACAGGACCGCAGTGCCCTAACTGCAAGGAACTGAATGCTTCCATTACTCTAGAAGATCCTGCAAGAAGATGTGTTAGAAAGCAGCCTGATTGACACCTTGATTTTGGATTCTCGAGACCCATGCAGTGATCTGACTTCTGACATACCAAATTGAGAAATAAATGGGTGCTGTTTTCAGTTGCTAAGTTTGTGGTAATTTGCATTAGCAATAAAAAAACAACGAATATCGTCATAAATCTGTACTGCCTTTAGTGGCATTGGCTAGGTGGTGGGGCTAGAGTATGGCATAATGTAGACATGGTTCTAAGCCTTGGGGAGCTTATGTTCTGATCATGAGAGAGTAGCCACAAACACATGGAGAAATGGGGCCTCCACTTCTCTAGAAATGAGTCAGATTGCTCCAGGGGCAAATTCTGGCTTGTCCATTTACTCCCAGTCCAAACTTGGACAAATCACTTAATCTTCCTGTGTCATCTGTCAAGCAGGGACAAAGATAGTATTTACTTTGAAGATATGAAAGGATTAAGTGGATAAGGTAAGCAATGTTCTTAGCATAGTTCCTGACATGCAGTAACAGAATAATAAATGTTATTTGGTATTAGCTAATGTCCTATTCTGGGGCAAAAGAGGTGAAGTGGTGGGGAGGGTGGGCGTGGACTCCAGGCAGTTAGTCTAGCCCCCAGTAATTTAGATGAAGGAACTGAGGCTGGGTATGGCTTCCTCATGCCCACAAGCCATGCTGAGGCTAAGACTGGAAGCTAGGAGTCCTGATCCCAAGCCTATGGTCTTACTCTGCTCCAAACCTATGCCTAGACTCAGAGGCAAAGGATTCAGACCTCGCCCACCCAGTTCTTTCTGCTGTTCAACGGCCATGACAGTTCAGTTGACTTGGAGTTGACTTGACTTCACCGCAGTGGGGTTTTGGTTGGAGGAATCAAGCTTGAGCCTGGAGGTGCTGTGGGTTATTTGAACTTTCCCAGAAACGCCTTTGTTTGGATCATTGTCCCCGAATTAAGTAGACGTTGGTCTTGCTCGCTTTGCCCCGAACTCCTTTCTGCTCTGTGTCTGGCTCCAACTCTGCTACCATGGAGGGATACAAATTCCATGGGAAAAGTTTGGACTACCCTGAGCCCTTAATTAATCTAAATTTTATTATTCATGTGGCAGAATTTGAGCTGCTCAAGTCACTTCCAAGAGGAATGCTTTGTATTCTAGTCTGGATGAGGATGTAGGGAGTATAATTTGGTTCATTATTCTTGGAGGACAATCTTGGCAGCATGTATCCAAAGCCTTGAAATTATATATATGCTTTGACCTAAAATTTCAATTTTAGTTTTTGAGCAAATATGAGGTTAAGTCAGAAAGCATCGCTATGAAATCATAGAAAACTTTATGAAGCATAAAAGAAGCAAACAACTCCCCCTGAAACCATTGCTTCTCGACATCTCCATCAGGGTGTATATACTTCCATCTCTCTAGCTCTTCCCTGAAGAATTCTGCACTCTTCCATTTCCACCCTGCCAAGCGAGCAGGTGGGACATCGTCAAGAGAAGCTAAGTCATGTTCCTGTTAAATGTTTGAATGTGGGGAGAGAAAAGAAAGACGGAAGGAGCAAAGTCAGGGCTGCAGGGTGGATGGGGTGAGCTTTCCCAATGAAGTCTCTTAGGAGACACTTGGTATCCTTGAAGATGAGCAGGTATACTGTTGGGGTGGAAAAAGATTCCATGATACTATGTTTCTGACATTTGCCCCAACCCCCAACCCCTTCGCTGGCCTTTTTCACACGAGCGCCAGTTTCAGTTTTCTTAGACCTTTCTCATGAGAAGCTCCTGTGGCTATCCTGTGTTCTTTAAGAAAATCTATTAAGATTACCCCTTTAAAGTCAAGCCTAACAGTCACCAAAATCTTCTGAGGAGATGTTTTTGTCTTGAAACTGACTGGCCCCGGGAGATCTCCTTGGAAGCCATTGTTTTGAGTGGACCTGGGAGGCTTGAGTGTATTGGTGAATCCAAGACTCACCCCGGGTTATGAGCCATTCCCTAAAAGCATCTTATTTAGCTTTATCTTGCTTAAAAGACTGGGTGGAAAGATCGGTTCCTTGAACCAGCCGATCTTCATTCAATACTTTTGGGACCCATCTGACCAAAGCCAAAAACTTGCTGAAGCCAAGATTTTCACTTAACATGGAAAATGCTGAACCATGTAAGACTCCAACTTCCTCAGCTGTTGCAATGTTAACTCTGTGATCTTCTTCCACCAGATTCTGTACTTCCACCATTGTCCTCATTCCTCAAGGTAAAGTTTCCCCTCTCTTGGCTCATCTTTGAGGTCTTCCTGATCTACCTTAAAATGCTTGATCCATCTAAAAACCATTATTCTTTGTGGAGCAGGATTTCCTTAAACTTGTTGCAAAGCTTTCATGATTTGGTGTGATAATCATGTTGGGTTTTGTTAAAAAAAAAATTGAGTGGTAATCCTGACCTCAAATTCATTCCTTTTCCTGTGGCACAAAAATCTGCCACCCCACCTTAAAAAAAAAGAACCCTAATGAGACTGATAAGTGTATTACTGAAATAATTTGTCTGAAGCCACTCATTGGCCACAGAGACATGTTTAAACAAGTTTTCTTTGGAATAAACCCCTGCATGTATGAACTAAAAACCTACTGGTGATACTTTTTAAAAAATTTATTCCAATAGTTATCTGTATATATATTTTTAATTTGGAAAGCTTACTGTAAAAAAAGAGAAAGAAATGTGTTTTAGGCTACAAAAGAGATCCCATTTCAATTATAACTGAAGGCAAATATTAATTAAGTCTTAAAAGAGCTAAAGACAACATAAATCATGCAGACACACCCTCAGGATGAGGAAGGCCATTAAACACGAGTTTAAGATAGCGTCCAAGGGTTTGTTGAGATGCCAGGCTTTTATAAGGACATGAGAGGGCAAGCATGACAGTCACAACAGCATGACTGGTGGCAGATCAAGACGTCACAGTTACAAGCGGGACTACAGAAGCAGAAACAGGACAGTCATTGGGACACAACCATTAGACAGAAGGGTTTATAAGATGGGTCTAGGACTGCTTGGATAATACAATGAAGAGACTGACAGGGCATGACTCATGCCTATGGTCCCCAGTATGGTGACCCCCATGGAGGACACACCCAGGCAGGCCCCTAAGAGAGTCTGCCCCTCCCTGGGATGACAGGAGATAGGTGGCCTTTTGCCGGAGGGCCTGATGATTGACATCCTTGGCAAACCATCAAAGAGCCCAGGTGGCATAACAGAGAAGTAGTGAGTTATTGTTGGGCTGCTAACTTGGCAAGGTTAGTAATTTGAACCCACTAGTTACTTGGCATGAGAAAGACCAGGCTTTCTGCGCCTGTAAAGAACTACAAGCTTAGAAACTCACAGGAGCTGTTCCACCCTGTCCTATATGGTCACTGTGAGTTGGCCTTGACTCCATGGCAGTGAGTGTCAGTCTTATAAGAAGTCCCACTGGCACAAAGTGTTAAGTACCTGGCTGTAAACTGGAAGGTTGGTCGTTGGCATCCAACCGAGGTCCCCAGGAAGAAAGACTTGGAGATCTGCTTCCAACAGACAACCAAGAAGACCCGATGGAGCCTGGCGACGAAAAGATATCGCACCTGGGGTCTCAAAGACTTGAAGATAAAAAAGCGGCCTTCTAGCTGAGAAGCAACAAAGTCCCCATGGAAGAAACATACCAGCCTTGTGATCACGAGATGTCCTTGGGATCAGGTATCAGGCACCAAAGACCCAGACCAAAAAAATCAGATCACTGTGAATGGCGGGAAGCACAGAGTGAAGGCCCAAAGTCCATCTGTAGAAAATTGGGCATCCCTTTACAGAAGGGTCACCAGGAAGAGACAAGTCAGTCAGAGTGCAGTATAGCACTAAGGAAACTTACACTTTTCCTTTAGTTCTTTGATGTCTCTCTCCCCCACTATCATGACCCCAATTCTGCCTTACAAACCTGGCTAGATCTGATCATGTACACTGGTAGAGATCAGAACTGAAAACACAGGGAATCCAGGAGAAAAAAACCCCTCAGGGGCTGAGCATAGTGGTTGTGCGCGGGATTGCGGCTCACTAGGACGGAGGTTCAATTCCACCAGTGGGGCTGGGCCTTCTACTCCCACCACCAGAGAGCAGTGATGCTCCCCCCAAAAAAACAAAAAACAAAAAACAAAAACCCCTCAGGAGCAATAATGAGAGTAGCCATACCAGGAGGGGGAGGGGAACATGGGGCTAGGAGGAAAGGGGGAGCTGATCACAATGATTGACATATAACCCCCTCCCAGGGGGAAGGACAACAGAAAAGCAGGTGAAGGGAGATAGTGGTCGGTGTAGGCCATCAAAAAAAAGGGTCAATTATCAAGGGTTCATGAGGGAGGGTGAGGGGGGGGGAGAGGAAAATGAGCTGATATCAAGGGCTCAAGTAGAAAGAAAATGTTTTGAAAACGATGATGGCAATGTGCCCGAAACAATGGATAGGTGTGTGGATTGTGATAGGAGCTATACGAGCCCCCAATAAAATGATTTTTTAAAAAAGAAAGAAAACTGTAGGAACCAAGCTGTCCACGCGGCACGGGGACCGCCAGGCGTGGGAGGTGACTGATGGCAGAGGACAAGGGCCATCGGCAGCACTGCCACCACTCATGTCACGATGTCATGTGTGTGCTTAAAAGCTGGCATTGACAAAACCCAAACAAACAAGCAGTTAAACAAGACAAGGTTGAAACTAAGCAAAATGAATAAGGTCGTTCTCTCTGGGGGCTGGGTCTTGGTTTGTTCTGTGGTCACTCTTTCCCTGCCTTTCAGGAGGTTAGACAAGAACGACTTTTGCGCAAAGGGATAAAGAAAAAGAAAAAAGGCCCTGGAAGAGAGAAGGAGAAAGAAACACCGCCTTGAAGACCTGCTGGCTCCTCCTTTGCCTCTGCTTAGAAACCACTGAACTTGGGCACCCAGGGGAAGCGGGCCAGACTGAGCTGAGCTCTGCTGACAGTGTGCCCGCCCACCCTGGAGACAGGCAAGTCCCCAAATGGCTCATTTGTCCGCCCCTTATCAGCACAAGAGCCAGGAAGGAAGAATGAGAGGCTTCCACCAGTCCTTCCATCCCTGGCTGGCTGTAGTTAGCTTGTGTGACAAACTCCGCCCGCCTGCACACAGAAGCTGCCTCTTAACAGCAGGGGGGCTGTTCATCGCTGCAGAAAAGGACTGGAAACTGTGTGAGGGGGCTGGGAGGGGCTCTGAGGGATTAGGGAGGGCCCTGGAAATGCTGTCCTTCGTTTGGAGAAAAAAAGACATGAGCCTGGAGCAGCGGAAAGGGTCCCCTCCATAGGGCAGCTTGGCCCCAGCTGAGCAGGAGGGCAGTTCCAGGCACAAGGGGTGGCAGAAGGCGATGGAGACGGGGCTTACCCTATCTCTCAGGCGGGTCTGTTGGTTGGTGGTGGTGGTGATGGTGGGGACTTGAAAAGGTGTTGGAATCCAGAGACCTGAAGAGGGTGGGGACAAGAAGGACAGGATGACTCTTCTGGTCCCTTACGGACATGGACGACAGCTAGAGGCCATTCCCTGGTCATGATGTGGCAGGGGTGGCCACAGGTGAAAGATGGGGCAGTCTCTTTCCGTCCGTCCACCATTATAATCGCAGAAACCCACTGGGAGGGTTCCACCCTGTCCCATAGGGTGGCCCTGCATCAGTATGGAGTGTCAGTGGAGTTTGTTGTTTTCAGTGTAGCAGGGAGCGGAAACGGCCAGGAATAAGACCTGCTGGGAGCATGTCTAAAGGAAATTCCTGGTCAGGCAGGCCGTTAAAGTGTTTTAGGTACACACGCACCCCCTCAAAACTCTGGTGTCTCTGTGGAGTAAGCACCGGGCAGCTCACCACAGTTCTCCAGCACTCATATACAAACAATGATATGTACCGAAAGCATCCCATTGGATGGAATTTGACCTCTAGATGGTCACTCATGACTCTGACTTTGATCAAAACTGGACTGTCCATCTGCCTCCAGGTTCCCTTGTATGGCTCTACGATCTCTCCGTCCTGCTCCCTCTCCAGTTCCTCATCCTCATTTTTAGCACCAGTTTTATCAAAAAATGATCCTTGTCAAGATGTGTGTGCATGTGCAGATTAGCATGTAGAGTAAACAACTCCAAGCAAGCCTAACCAGTTGCGATGGAGTTGATCAATAAGTCATGGTCATTTCATGTCTTCTACAGTAGGACTGTCCCACAGGGCTTTCTCGGCTGTAGTGTTTTTGTTTGTTTATGTTTGTTGTTGTTTTTAAAAATCATTTTATGGGGGGCTCATACAGCTCTTATCACAATCTATGCATATGTCCATTGTGTGTCAAGCACAAAATCACTATGTCTTCGGAAGCACCACTGGATGAGTTTAAACTGCCGGCCGTTAGGTTACCAGAACCAGCCACTTGTACTATTAAGTTGCTTTTTAGATCCTGTCCACTACAGTGTTTGAAAAGCACTAGGTTATGTGTTCACTCAGCTATTTGTCAACTTAAACCCACAAGAGACACCTTAGAAGGTGGGCCCAGATGTCGGCTTTGACAAGTACCATGAACAGCAAATAATCAGAAAGCAACTAACAACAATATATTCTGACACCCTGGTGTAATTTTTTTTAATTTTGCTATTTAACTTCTGGAAAGCAGTGACAAAATTGATAAACAAGCAAACAAAATAATTAAAGTATATATGTATCATGTTATATGTATATTTAAATATAAAAATGGGATTATAAAAAATGAACCTTGTCTTATACTTGTCTTTGCATTACTGTAAAAAAATCATTTATAATATACGTATGGATCTGTTCCTGAACATTTTCAACCCCTCAGAAAGTTTCTTCATGGGCTGAGCCCTGGTGGCATAGTGGTTGTGTGCGGGACTGCAGCCCACAAGGCTGCAGTTCAAATCCAGCAGCAGCTCTCCAGGAGCAAGGCTGGACCTCCTGCTCCCACCAGGGGACAGTGATGCTCACAAAAAAAAGAAAGTTTCTTCATGTCTATTCCTAAGGAATTGTGTCTCTCATTATTATGAAATAAGCTTTTTTTATCTCTTGCAATATACTACTTTATGTGACATGAATAGGACCTTTTAAAAATTCATATGTTGCTTGCATGGTATGTCTTTTTCATCCTTTTATTTTTAATGCATTCGTGTCTTCCTAGTTATTGTTTATCTCTTTCAAGTGAAATATATTTGAGTTTTGCTTTCTTGATCCAGTCGGACAACTTCTGCCTTTTTGGGGGAGGGGAGAGTTACACTTAGAAGAATGATTGGTGTGATGGTGTTCCCTTGCTATTTATTCCTCGTTTGTTTCCTTTGCTTTTCATTGTTTGCCTCTCAGCTGCTCCTTGTCTTCCTTCTTTTGTTGTAATCAAATATTTTTCTATTCTCTTGTATTTTCTCAATTTGTTTATTAGGGTTGCATTTTAAAAATCGCTATTTTTCTCTTGAAGTGGTAACGCTAAGGCTTACGGAAAGCGTCCTGAACTTACCAGCTCTCTTTCCGAATGTATTTGACCAGTACAGGATCCATGTACCACACTTCATCCTTGACTCTCAGACTTCTGACTGTCAACTTCGTAAACCTTATTCCACTACCACTAGTTACCCATTAGGTGGTCCCAACTAATGAGAGTCCCATGTGTGTCAGGGGAGGGCTTTGCTCCATAAGGCTTCCTATGGTGATTTTATTGCCAGACAGTCACTAGGCCTTTGTTCCCCTCAAAGTGTCTCTGTGTGGGCTTGACTCTTCATCCTCTGGGCAGCAGCTCGAATCCTTAACCAAGTATTCTCCCAGAGTCTCTTGTAATAACTTTAGGACAGTATAATTCTACTTATCCACTCCCCAACACCCATTATCAGGAGTGGTCTTCTTTGATCAAATAAGCATTCATGACTTCCTCCACTGAGCCCAAGATATTGCGGCAGATGTGGAAAGAATTGTACCCAAAAGAGGGAGGGGAGGAGAGACGGAGTCACAAATAGGGGCCAGAAATGACCTCAAGGAAAGACTGAGCAGATCTGATCAAAGAGGATGGGATTCAGGGAAGATGCTAGAAACGGGCTGCCCAAACTACTAATGGCTTACCAGGTACATAATAGAGAGACGTGGTGCCCAACAGACTTAGGACATTGCCAGTAGCTTGGTGTGGTTGGAGAGGGCAGTTGTAGCATCTATGGGAGAGTGACAAGCTGAGGCTAAAGTTTCAGGCATGTTCTCTGGATCATGGTGAACTTTGGGTGTCCTTCCAAGTTCCGACTTGAATCCATGGGCAATACAGAGCCACCAAAGTGCTTTGAGCCATTCAGCATTGTTTTAGGTAGTGGAGGATGGGGTAACGTGAACAAGGCAAGGGCCAAGAAGGGAGTTTTTAGGAGAATTTGACTGTCTTGGTGAGAAACCACCGAGAGGTGGGCAGCGAGTAGTATTAGAAACACAAGACCTTATAATCAACTTGACGTAGGGAATGAGAGGGAGGGAGTTTGCCTAGGAGAAGAGAGGTAGAACTAACACTCACTAGGACAGAGAATGTGGAGCATGGTCAAGGTCAGGGAAGGA
>PVJH01038409.1:0-17193 GCA_004026705.1 Nesogale talazaci | reverse complement strand
GCAGCAGCATCCTGGCCAAAAGCCTTAGTGGTTGTTCACAACCCTGAACACCAGAAGGGCAACTCTCTTGGGGCTGAGCCCCAGTGGCGTAGTGGTTGTGTACGGGAATGTGGCCCACAGGGTTGGTGGTTCAAATCCAGCAGCAGCTCTCCAGGAGCACGGCTGGGCCTCCTACTCCCACCAGTGGTGCCCACAAAAAAAAAAAAAAAGGGTTGGGGGAAGGCAACTCTCTTGAAGCCATAGGCGACTGAGTGGCTGACAAAGAGGCCCGGAGGGTCGCTATCCAAGAAGAACCAGGCGAACAGGTATGCCTTGTTCACTTTCCCCCACTTGGGATGGGATCTCTACCTTCAGAACCTGTCCATACCCCAGAAGAAAAGCAATGGGCTGAGCAGAAACTACACGCCACACTCAAAGAAAGCACCCCCTGGATGAGAGCTCAGGACACACTCGTCCTCCCTGCTGAATTGGGACAACAAGCGTAACCTGCACAGCTCTACCCATCTGGGAAAGAGAAAAATGCTCCAGCTCCTCGGGTCAGCCAAACTGCAGTTTAACGGTCAAGGACACACCGCTGAGCAACTGGTGAGCCAAGGCCGTGTCTGCCAGGAAACGAAGCTGGGTAGAATAGTAAGTATGCCTCAGGGAGCCAGAGGAAGAGGTAAGCCACCGGAGCTGAGTGCCGAAGTAGACTTTACTGAAATTAAGCCAGGCAGGTATGGTTACAGGTATTTGCTAGTTTTTACTGATACCTTTTCAGGATGGGTTGACGCCTACCCAACCAAAAGAGAAATAGCACTTGTGGTAGCTAAAAAGGTATTAGAAGAAATAGTGCACAGGCATGGGTTGTCTAAGGTAACTGGATCTGATAATGGACCAGCTTTTGTAAGCGAGGTCCTGCAAAACTTAGCCTGAGCTCTGGGGGCAGACTGGAAATTGCATTGTGCCTATAATCCCCAAAGCTCAGGGCAAGTAGAAAGAATGAATCGAACCTTAAAGAAGGCCTTGTCTAAATTGGTGTCATAGACTGGCGAGGACTGGGTGTGTCTCCTACCTTTTGCCTTATTCCGCATGCGGAATTATATGCTTGGACTAGTACCTTTTAAAATGGCAAACTTCCCCCCATTATCCCCAGGGAAGTTAGCCTGCCATATTCAGGGCCTGCCGAATTGTTAAAAGCCATGAAGAACGTAAGGTCCTACACTTGGCACAGTATATGTAACTATGTATTGTGAAAAGCAATGTATGAGCCCCCAATAAAATTAATGATAATAATAGAGAGATACCACAAGTCAAGATCAGAAATCTTAAGGCAGTGGTTCTCAACCTTCCTAATACCACACTCCTTTCATACAGTTCCTCATGTTGTGGTGACCCCCCCCCACCATAAAACTATTTTTGTTGCTGCTTCATAACTGTCATTTCGCTACTATTATTAATCGGAAGACCCCTCTGCAAGCGTTGTTCGGCTCACAGGTTGAAGACCACTGCCTTAAGGATACAGTCTCTGGTCCACAGTAACACCTCTCCTCAGCCAACAGCCATATGCCCCTCTAGTCGTCGTGCACTCAACACGATACGATGGAAATGGACAGCTATTGACTAAAGACATAGACCCATTGTTTAACAGAGGGAAGCAATAGAACAAGTTAATGTTTTAACTGGAATGGAATTTCCTTGGTAGAAGGGTATACTTGCTTAGGACAGTACATTTTTTTCTTGGGGGGGGGGGCGGGGGGGCATCTCTGCTCTCCGGTGGTGGGAGTAGGAGGCCCAGCCCCACTGCTGGAACTGAACCTCCATCCCAGTGGGCCGCAGCCCCGCGCACAACCACTACGCCACCGGGGCTCAGTCCGGAGGGTAGATTTTTTAACTGTTTCTGCAAAGAGTATGTGTTAGTCCGGGTAAACTAGGGGAACAAATTTCATAGACACGCATATAGATATAAGGAAAAATGTTTATATATAAAAGAAATAGGACATTAAGAAAGCATCCCAATCCAGTCTGGTACAAAGTCATGAGTCCTATATTAACCCATATGTCCGATATCAGTCTATAAAGTCTTCTTCTGACTCACAAAGTTGCACAGTCCTGGCGCCGGCAGGAGTCTCCCCGTGGCTCCTCGCTTCCAGGCCTCAGGGTCCATCAATAGCATCCAGTGGAGGCAGAAGCAACTCATCACTGGCAGAGGTCTCCATGTGGCCGCTCCAGCTTCAGAGGTCTGGCTCCATCAGGGCAAAGTTGTGTGGTCTCTCCGCTGGCTCCTCCAGCTTCTCGGACTCTGCCATCTTGTCTTGTCTGTGATTAGTCGTCTCTAAGACTCACTCCCAACAACCGGGGAAGATAGCTTTTCATTTTCACAAGGGAAATGTCACGAGATTTCCCAGAAGTCTCAGGAGAAAGCCTGTCCCGGCCTGCGGGTCCGTAATTCGCAAGTCCTGGAAGGAGGAGCGGGAATTGGGGGGACAGGAGACGCGAGAAATGGAGACAAGACAGGATTCTGATCAAGTCTCGTTTATTGGGGAAAAGTAGACAGTTTTATAGGGCAGGCAAGCTTTGGGCAATTAGCATATGGTGATCTTCAAAATTAACAAGTGAAGGGCAGCAGAGCTGCACGCTGAGCTTCCAAGGCCAGGGCTGTTAACAGTAACAAAGGTAACTAGGAACCTCAGGCAACAGACGGCAACAGAGTTCAGGCAGATCCGGCCTGTTTCCAGGTTAAGCATGTCTGCTGGATGGCTCCCGACAAAAGCCATGGCTATCTCCAAATTAATAGACTAGACTCCACCCCTACATCTCAATCATGAAATTAACATAAGCACATGACTGCCACAGAGTAAGAATGGCTAACTGCAAATCTCCAGCTTCTGTTAAAATGCTCGCTTATTAAGAATGGTTAACTGCAAAACTGGAGCTCCTGTTAATCTGTTTGCTTTTGCGCAGCGGTGGAGGGCTAGTCATTGAGTATAAAAATCTGAGGCTGGAGGAAACTCAGGGCTGTTCTCCCTCCTTGCATGGAGTGGAGAAAGCCCTGGCGCAGGTTTCTAATATATTTGGCTTATTAGACTCTGGTGTCTGAGTCTCCTTGATCCATTGGTTTTTAAGATTCCCTCGTCTTCTGTTTCAGTGGGTTAGGAAGCCAACAACCTCTTCAGTCTCAGAATCTCAGTGCTGTTCTTCTATTCTGTGTCATAGTCTCCTCACCTTGGCCTGTCATACATCTGGACTTGGTTTTGTGCCACTTCAGACAGAAATCAAAAACATGCTGCGTTGAGGGCTCTTTTTCCAATGGACCTGGGATTTCTAATTCCATTCTGCCAAGATAGCTTATGCTGATAGCTAGGGGAGTGGCAATAAAACTGACCATTCCCCGCTTTAAGGGTTACATATGTTCTATTTGCATAGTCCTATCCAATCATTCCACCACTTGTCGTTTGTTGTACTGTGGTAACTTGTGTGTTGTTCTGATCCTGAAAGCAATGTCACTGGTATCTCCAATATCAGCAAGGTCACCAAAGTGCACACATCCCAGCAGAGCTTCCACACTAAGAACAGCCAACAAAGAAAGACTCAGTCCCAAAATTTGGAGAAAGGAATAGCAAGAAACCTTTTCTATATGACTTATTGCATGTGTTTGTCTGAATCTGAAGAGGGACTTATGGACTAGTATTGGGCTTCTTCACCTGAGTCTGGGTGAGTGGGTGCTTTCTTGATATATCTCCTTAGATCCCTTTCTCTCCTGGGACATATATACCTCCAACCTTAGCTTTGTGTGAGAAAGATTTCACAGTGAAGCCTGGTTTATGAGCCAGTGAGTTTTATGAATGTTAGAAGCAATTTCAGGTTCGACAGTAAGTGAAACACAAGCCAGTCAGAGTGCACGGATGGCTGATGTTGGGCTATGCAGCCTGGCCACACTGAACTGTATGTTGGAGCCTCTGGGAGAGAGTGCCAGAGCAAAACCTCATTGGGAGGCAGGCTCGAAAATACTGGTCCACCCCACTGGCTTTAAACCAAATTCACTTGGTTTAAATGGGCCAATCAAGTTGTAATGCCCACCTAGGGTTAACACCCATTCCTGACCAGGAGCTTGAACCTAACATAAGTACTTCATGATATTTTGCTCTTTCTTATACATAAATTAGTGACAGTGGATTTGTTTCTCTGATCATCCAGACCTAACACACAATTGCTCATGTGTAAATTCATCATGATAAAGCTGTAAAAAATTAAAACCAATTGACAAGAACGAAAACATAACCCCAAGTCTCTCTCACTTGAATTTCAAGAACATCTCAAGAGTATATTAGACTGCCTGAACACTCATGACAGAAGGACAGATGAGCTGTGGGAGGACATCAAAAACATCATGGGTGAAGAAACCAATAGGTCATTAAAACGATTTGAGTGAAAGAAAATACCCAAGTGAGTATCAGAAAAGTCCCTGAAACTTGTTATTAATTGTAAAGTAACAAAAGCAAATGGAAAAAATGACGTCAGAGAGCTGAATAGAAAATTTCAAAGGGCAGCTCTTGGAGACAAAGATAAATGTTATATGGAAATGTGCAACATTTAGAATTAGAAAACTGAAAGAGAACATGCTCAGCACACCTGAAACTGAATGGGAATTCCAGAACCCTTCCCTGTGTTCATGTAGAAACTACACGCATCAAGAGGGAGTTGTGTGGACAGAACGAGGGAATGCTTCATGGTTTCAAGTCAGGAAAGGTGTGCATCAAAGTTTTATTTTCTCACCATACTTAATCTATATGCTGATCAAATCATCAGAGGAGATTTGCTGTTAGCCATTCTCACACTTATCTTTGCAGAAACAATTAAAAAACCTACCCTTCCAAGCAAGCATACCCTTCCACCGATGAAATTCCATTCCAGTGAGAACGTGAACTTGCCCTGTTGCTTCCCTTCTGTCCCTGTCCCAATCTTAAACAATGGGTCTCAACCTTTAATCAATAATTTTCCACTTCCACAATCTCAATTCCACACCTGCAATAGTCTTCTCCAAAACAGTGATTAATATCTTGACATCCGGGGCTGAGCCCCAGTGGCATAAGTGGTTGAGTGCGGGACTGCAGCCCGTGGGCTTGGCGGTTCAAATCCAGCGGCGGCTCTCAGGAGTGGCACTGGGTAGTGCCCATGACCACCAGAGGCAGTGATGCTCACAAAAAAAAAATAATTATATATATATATATATATATATATATATATATATATATATATATCTTGACATCCTGTGATTTGGTCTGGACTAATTCCTCCAGAGTGACCAGCCTATGCCTTCTTTTTGTCAGTCTGGTTGTTGTTGTTGTTGTTTGTTGTTATGGGCCATCGAGGTGGTTCTGACACAGAGCACAACAGGTTAAAGCACTGCCTGGCCCTGTGTCGTCCTCATAATTCTCCCTATGGTGGAGCCCATTGTCACACTGTGTCAATGCATCTTATTAAGGGCCTTCCTCTTTTTTGGTCACCCCCCCTACACACACACACACACTTTACTAGCATTCTGTCTTCTTACACGACTGGTCTCTCCTCACAATATGTCCAAAGTATGTAAAATGCCGCCTTCCTATCCTTGTCTCTAGAAAGCACTCTGACCATACTTCTTCCAACACAGACTGGTTTGTCCTTTTGGCAGTCTGGGCCACTTTTAATAGTCTCTGATAGCACCACAATTCCAATGTATCCAGTTCCTCTTCAGACTTCCTTATTCAAGGTCCAACTTTCACAGGCATAGGAGGCCACTGAGATACTTGGCTTGGGGCAGACGCACCTCAGTCCTCAAAGTAACATCTTTGCTTTTCAATACTCTCATGAATCTTCGGTAGATATCGATGATATTATCCTATAATTTGAGCATTCTATCGGGTCCCTTTCTTTGTAATGGGAACAAATATGGATCTCATCCAGTCAGTTGTCCAAGTAGCCGTCTTTCAAATTTTTTGGCAAACACAAATAAGTGCTACCAGTGCTTCAGCAGCTTCTTGAGACATTTCAGTTGGTATGCCATCCATTCCTGGAGCTTTGTGTTTGCCTAATCATTTCAGAGCAGCTTGGACTTCTTCCTTCAGGGCCATTGCTTCTTTCTCACCAACAGGAGCCTGGTTTTTCCTTTGGAAACAATTCAGTGAGAGTTTATTTGGCATCTACTAAGTGTTGCTGCTGGTCAATGACTCTAGTGGTAACACTTGTTTTCAGAGCTCTACAAAGGGAGAACCTCCTAGCTGTTATTGATGCCTACACCAGACACTTTTCTCCTTGACTCCTCCAGGCTCAGGAAATCCTCTACAATTGGACCTCCCATTTATTACTGCACCCAGTGGTAAGTTTAATTCCTCTCTTCATCCTATTCGTGAGATCCTAAATGTGAGATCCCAATGAGGATTAGATTCATATGACCCGATAGAGCAGAGTAGAACAAACTGAGTTTCTGTTGTAAATGTAAGATTAAAAAATAAATATTAGGACTGAGCCCTGGTGGAGTAGTGGTTGTGCGCCAGACTGCGGCCTACTGGGCTGGCAGTTCAAATCTAGCAGCAGCTCTCCAGGAGCAAGGCTGGGCCTCCAACTCCCACCAGAGGGTAGTTATGCCCCCCCCCCAAATTAAAAAAATAAATAAATAAAATAAATAAATATTAATAGACTGTGAGCTTGAAAAGAATCCTGGCAAAAGAACATTGCCACAGGTGTAAAAAAAAAATGCTTAACACATACCAGCAAAACCAGCCACATTTGTTAGAAGGGATTCACTGATAAAACAGATTTTATATATTTATTAACTACCAATAGAAATAATTTTTTAATTAACACACACACACACACACACACACACACACACACACACACAGGTTTATAAGGAACAGGCCCAGACCACTGGCTGTCTCTTTCTTTGTAGTGGTTCATGATTTTTCCAGTTCTTGGCAGTCATTGACTTTTCAGGTCAGAGCTTATGAGCAGCATTCCCCAGATGAAAGCTCTTAGCATGAGGTAAAAACTAGCTATTCCCTGCCTTAGGTAAATTAATTCCCCAGACTAAGAGGTTTATTAGCAGTGTTGGGCGGGGGGAGGTGTTCCTAGATTATGATAATTGTGTGTGCTTCTTCCTGGTGATTGAGTTTCCAGGACTTCTCAGACAGGTTTCCCTTACAGAAAGCAAAGACCCTAGAAGCAACCACTGTCCTGACAAGTCACTTGGCTCCCTTTCAAGATGCTGAAAGTAAGGGCTGAGCCCCGGTGGCGTAGTGGTTGTGCGCAGGACTGTGGCCCACTGGGATGGAGGTTCGATTCCAGCTCCATGGAGCAAAGGCTGGGCCTCCTACTCCCACCACCTGAGGGCAGTGATGTCCCAAAAAAAAAAAGATGCTGAAAGTAGAGGAAGACAAGGTGATTTGACCCAGTGGCTGCAGCAATGAGCTCAAACACGAGCAAGTGTGGGGCTGGAGGAAGGGCAGACCGTGTTTCCCAGTGCTGTGCATAGGCTCTCTGGGCATCGCAATGGACTGGATGACCCCGAACAGCAAGGAGCCCACCGCCAAGCCAATGACCTTCCTCCCAGAATGCTAATCTTGCTTGCAAGAGGCTACCTTACAAACCCAGCTAGACATGTACATGGGTACATGTAAGAGCTCAAAAGACAGGGAATCCAAGACAGATAAACCTCAGGACCAATAATGAGAATATCAATGCCAGGAGCTTGAATGGAATGCAGGGGGAGAAAGCAGGAACCAATCACGATGATCTATATACAACCTCCTCCCAGGCTAACAGACTGTTTGGGTCTGGTTCGAATAAAGCAATCCCTATTTCCTGATCCCCTCAGGAGGACAAATAATCTACTGGACTTGGTAACCCCTGCCTCCAAAAGTTTAAGGAACTTATTTCTCTGGGCAGGGTCCACACAACCCCCTGTCTTCGGCATTCGGGGAAGCAAGTCTAAAAAAGAGGATGATTTGATAACAGGCCATTTCCTGACTGAAACCTACAAATGGTTTCAGTATTCCTCTCCCCCTTTATCGGCCTTTGGCTCACACCCTATATTTATCTCACTGCCCCACTAATAGACACGGTTTCCCTGGCCTAACTGTCAGACCTCAGAACCTGTCCAGGAGCTCAAGATGCTTCTGTCACCTTCTATGCTGTCCCTTTCCTTCCAAAAAGTTCCACCCTACCTCAAGAAAGCATCTCTACTTTTTACCTCTGACTGAACGCTATCTCCTTTCTGCTGCTCTATCTCAACCTCTGGCAGACAACAGAAATGGGTGAAGGGAGACAGCAGTTGGTGTAAGATATGAAAAAAGTTCTTAAAATAAATTATCAAGGTATATGAGGGGGAGATTGAGGGAGGAAAAAATGAACTGATACCAAGGGCTCATGTAGAAAGAAAATGCTTTGAAAATGATGGAGGGCTGAGCCCCAGTGGCATAGTGGTTGAGTGCGGGACTGCGGCCCATGGGCTTGGCGGTTCAAATCCAGCAGCAGCTCTCCAGGAGCAAGGCTGGGTAGCTCCCACGACCACCAGAGCGTGGTCTGGTGGTGATGCCCCCCAAAAAAGACAAAGGAAAATTATGATGACAGCATATGTACAACTGTGCTTGACATAATGGGTGGATATATGGATTGTGATAAGAACTGTATGAGCCCCCAATAAAATGATTTGTAAAGAGATATGAAAATAATAATTTATAATTTATCAAGAGGTCATAGGGGTCAGAGGAGGGAGGAGGCAGCGAAAAAAAATAAGAACTGGTATCAAGGGTTCAAATAGAAAATAAATGTTCAGAAAACATTTGTCAGGAGAGTCCGCCCCTAACAAATCATCGCAGGTCCAGTAGGTGCAATTGTACAGCAATAATAAATAAGATTATGGTAAAGTCATAGAGAATAAGGCAGATAGAAGAGAGATTAAAATAATGGAGTCAGACTCACTTCATGGTAAGCATGCTCGCCTCAGCCCTGCATGGTGATCCATGAGAGGATGTGGAAGGTGGGAATTGCAGGCGCCAACAAGCGGGAGAAAGAGCTACTTTATTAAGCGGGAGAAAGAGCTACTTTATTGCTAGCCAGGGCTTACATCTCTTTGGGGAGCATACAAGCCTCCTAATTACAGGTAAAGACATGAGTCCCAAGAAGGGGTTGCACTATAGGTTATAAAAGGGTATACATGTCATAGAAATTCGAATTGGGGGAAGACTGGGACAAGATGGAGTTCTAGATTCAGGGAGGCAGCCTAATTTTTCGATGTCACTGAGCAGGTTTGACATGTTCCCTGGCCTCCATAGGAACCATTAACAGGAGGGTGTGAACCCCACCCACAAGGAGCAAACTGGTGGCTGAATTGTCCTTAACAGCAGGGAGGAGGTCCACCTGTGGCACATCTGCAGGGGAGACAACTTGGGAGAAATCTTTTCTAAATTCCACAAATAATGATGGCAACATATGTATAAGTATGCCTGATACAATTGACATGGAGTGTTATAAGAGCTGTATGAGGCCTCAATAAAATGATCTTTTAAAAAAGAGACTAAAAAAAAAAGCTGAGAACATCGACCTAGAATTAATAACATAAGACTTTTATTTAACTTCTGCCTATATACTTATTGCTCAAAAGTTTGACTTTATTTCCTTCAGAAGCTGGAACACTTGCATGATGATTGATTCCAGTGACTAAAACCTAAGCATCAGAAAATCAATCAAGGTGTTTGTGCACTTCGTGGGACTTGCTTCAACCGTTTCCCAGGCTGTACCTCTCCAGTGCATCTGGCAGCCTCGGTGGCAGTTCACAGCCTGACCGCGGTGCCACGGCAGTTCGTTGGAGTGAGTGTGCATGGTAACAGTTCGGGGCACAGGCCTTAAGAAGGCTCACCCTCAGTGCCATGAGACAGGCTGGCCCCTTTGGGGGTTCTGATAGCTCTGTAAGGGAGTACATCTTTCTCCGGTGGGTCCTTGCGGAGCCCCGAGGCTCCCAAAGAAGGCTCGCTTTCCGCTTTCGTTCCGAGGCAAGTTCAGACGCAACGTACCAGCTCCCACAATGAGGTCCGCACTGGCCGGCGAGCTGGATGAGGGCACAGGAGAGGGAGGAGAAGGGGAATTAGCGCTGGGTCCTGGGAAAGGACGGGCTGGGGGGTGGGGGGAGTCCGGGAGGGCGGGCCGCCGCGCGGTCTGAGTGAGGTGCCCCGGCAGCCCGAGATGCCTGCAGGCTAAATAGGGGGCGGGGGGAGGGGGAGGGGGAGCAGGGGGACTTCCCAGTAAGCGCCGCCCCCCTCCCCCGCCGGACCTCGCACCCTTCAGTAGGTTGCGCCGGGCCGCGCAGTCCACCTGGAAGCTGGCGGGACGGAGGAAGCGAGGGAGCGTTGCCTTGGTGGAGAGCACAAGATGAGTTCCTGGGGCCGGGGAGGGCCGTCCTATGGCCCGGGCAGAGGTGAGCTCCCAGTCGGGAAGGGGCTGCGGCGCACGTCGCGGGCCACTGTTGAGCGCGGGGCCAGGCTAGCCGAGCCGCCTGGGGAAGCTGGCCCCAAAGCGGGAAACCCAGCGGCTGCGATGGGAGCCCAGGGCCGACCGAGGAAAGTCTCAGGATTGGGCTGAAGCTCCTCGGGCGCTGGCCGATCCGGCGTTCGGACCGTTTATCCTGTGTCAAAATAGGGAACCAAGGATCGTCTTCCACACATGAGTTCACCAGCCACTCAGGTCATGGAAGCTTCCGTGGGAATTTGGGCGGGGGTGGGGGGTGCCAGAGGACGTGTCTTGAAACTAGCCAGGGGTGACACTGAGGACTCCCCAGGACACAACCCACGGTGTGCCCTACCCCACCCCGATCCCTACTGAACTTCGCCGGCCCTCTCCTGTCCAGGGTCGATGGAAGGACCCTTGAACAAAAACAAGGTACCCAGATGGGGGGCTGGGGCTGAGGGTGGGGGTCTGTAGCCTTCTTGCCCTTCTGGTACTGCTTTCATCGATCTCTGAGGGACTCTGGGGGAAGCCTTGGCCCCGCACCTCTAGATTGGTAGAAAATAGAGATGTGAAGGTGCTAGGATGGGAAAATGAATCCAGACTACCCCTACTGGCCTCATAGGTAAATTGGATTCTGTAAGCCCCTCTGGTGCAAATTTCTAGCTACAAAGACCACCCTACAAGCGCGCAGGGGGCTGCGGTGGGGGGAGCCCAGGGGGAGAGAGTGCTAGAAGATGGTATCTTTTAATGTAACTTAGTCTTAATGACTCACAAATGTGCGTGTGCGTGTGTGTATGTGTGTGTAAGAAAGAAGTGAAACTGAAACCATTGGTCTCACTCAAATGAACTTAATACCACTGGTTTTAGTGTTCCTTTGTGATGAATTCTTTCCGTTATCATTGTGTCAGCTTCCTGTTTGACAGACGGTCTCACCTCTCCTAGTTAAAAAAAAAAAAAAGTAGCCTTCCATTATTGAAGGTCGAAAACAGGCTTTGGTGAGGGGGACGCTCCTCCTCTCCAGGCGAGGTGAAACAGTCACAGGCTTCGCAAGTCTCACAGACCTCCCTCTGTTTTCCGTGGTGTGCCCAGTCCCCTTCCACACCTTCTGTCTTAGCAGAGTCCTCAGGGGCGGGAGGGCTGCTGGCGGGTGGTCTGGAAAGGCCTGACCTTGTCAGTCCTGCAACTCCTGGATCAGGACTTTCCGGCCCCTCCAAGGACACCACCCCACCCCCCAACCTCCCAGGCAATTTACAGTAGCTACCCATTCCTTCCTTGGCAGAGGTGGAGCAGAGCAGCGAGCATCCAATGTCCGGTTTCCCTGGAGGCAAATGGGTGCAGTGGGAGAAGCTAGAGGTGTCGGCCAGAAACCCCTTCGGCCACCACTTTGTCTCAGTAGCTAATGGGAGCGTTGGCTTCACGTAGTGCAGTAGCCCGGTGTTGCTGCCCACATGGGAGGGCTGGCCCGCCTCCGCCATGGCGCATCAGCCTGCTGCTGGGTTGCTTGACACCCCCACCCCTCGGGCTAGGTGACCGGGCTAGGTGACCGGCTGGCGACCTTAGACTTCCTCTACCCATACTCTGAAGGGCGCTGGCCCCGGGAGTTTCCCAGTACTACACTGGTTGATGAGCATAGTACCGCCTTGGCAGGGTCCCTCACCCTCGGACCCTGGGGTCACTTTGTTGTTACTCCCTCTGACAGTGCCAGCGGGTTCCTTATTCACCGCCCCCTCCTCCCATGATGGTCCTATCAGGTTAGGGCCACTACACGGAGATGGGGAAGGGGGAGTCAGCCCTCCACTCTACCTAAATTCCGCATAAAGGAGCGGCATCAGCCTTACCCCCCCCCCCCCCCCCACGAGTCCGGTGAGCCTACATGTGTGCTGAAGCTTCCTGAACCCTTGGCTCTTGGTGTCTTGCAGAGCACATTCCGACCGTGTACATTGACGGTAGCTGCACCAATAATGGGAGACCCGGTGCACAAGCTGGATCTGGAGTCTACTGGGGACCTGACCACCCACTGTACGGAAGATAAGAATAAGGCTAAAATCATAATAAAACCTACTGTCTCAGTTGATCCCTACTTATAGCAACCTTAGCAAACTAAGTAGAGCTGCCTGGGAGGGTTCCCAAGCCCTCAGTGTTTACGGAAGCTACCTGCCACCTCTCACTGCAGAGGAGGGCCCTGGATTCCCATCTGGGACATTTGGGTTGGCAGCTCAGCACTGGACCACTGCTCCAGCGCTCTTCCAACGCTGACTCCACCTCAAAATGCTTTAGATGAACTACTCAAATGCATGCTCATCACTAACCCATGCTAGGAGGGTCATCATAGAGTCATCACCTGATGCATGTTATATGTAATGAACCATCTACCGATCCATCAAATAGGTAAACTAAAATTCCCCCAGCCCACAGCTAGGTCATCTATCACCTGATATTTCCACCATGCTTAACCTGTTCATTTTCATTTTATTCAGAAAAGAGTATTACTAAAGACTATCAAGGGGATCCCTGGTATCCAAAGTGTACAGGGACATAGATAATTATTTTAAAACAACTCTTTTTTTTTGTTTTTTTTGTTTTTGTTTGGGCATCACAGCTCTCCGGTGGTGGGAGTAGGAGGCCCAGCCCCACTGCTGGAATTGAACCTCCATCCCAGTGGGCCGCAGTCCCGCGCACAACCACTACGCCACCGGGGCTCAGCCCTAAAACAACTCTTTATCTAACACTAATGCTGATGCTAAATTTCAGTTCCTGTTAGCAAATATTACAGATTTAGATAAAATATTTCAATGTGGTAATTTTCATAGGTCAGAACTCAAAACATTGCAGGTGAATTGTAATAATTGAGTCCAAAAGGAGTAACCAAGATATTTATGGCATTAATTTTTTTTTCTTTTTTTTTTTGGCATTAATTTTTTTTTATTTGATGGAATAGATCATAACTTTCTCAGCACAAAAATGCTGGCATAAAATTTATGAGAGGTGGGATGTATCCTTGATAAAATATTTTAAGTTGTATGTACCAATGCTATTGTACTTTGATTTTATTTTGGTGGGCTTTCCCCGCAGCCATGCCCACCAAATAATAGGAAAGTCACATTCCATTGGGTACATTTAAAACTACCACTTAAATGTCTACAGGTTGGCCTCCACAATAAAGTCATATCTAAATCTGTAAGGCCATGCTCCTTCTGATAATCCATGGGAATTCCTTTGACTCCTTATATTATTTGAGAGTTGAACATTAATAGTTATAGGGAGCTATATGTGTTTTCACGTTGCCAGAGACTATATTTTTCACAAAAATGTAAAATTTTTATGACCCAAAAGAGGAGTCAGAGTGTAGACTCATAATGGTTTATGAACACATGGGAAATTTCTTAAGACAATGAAAATAACATATTATTTCTAAACCTCAAAACAGGAATGTAAGTGAGAGGGTTTCTGGACGGCAGACAAATCAAACAGCAGAACTGACGGTAAGTTGTGTTACCTCTCATAATATTGACCTACGGATCTTGAGCTTTCTAATTTTGCTAGGTACTTATTGTTTGTGGCAGAGGAGAAAATTGATTTAAGGTGAACAGCTTTCTTTTCCGGTATTGACTCTAATGATAAAGTCTGGAGGTCAGGAATCGGTGAGACTGGTCCCCTCTCAGACTTAGTCTGGTAGGGATAGCTTTCTGAATTCATGCTGGCCTCATTGTCCACTCCATCCTCATTATGTCAGTATACATATATGTCTTTGTAGTCCTCCTAGATTTGGAAGGGGCAAGAAGTTTTCTTTGTGAGATTGATTATGGCATTTCCTCTCACTGGCTTTTCAAGCAAGCACATCTTTTTTTTGTTTGTTTTTGGGGGGCATCACTGCCCCCTGGTGGTGGGAGTAGGAGACCCAGCCTTTGCTCCTGTGGAGCTGGAATTAAACTTCTATCCCAGTGGGCCGCAGTCCCGCGCACAACCACTACGCCACCAGGGCTCAGCCCGCAAGCACATCTTAAAGAGTGGGATTATACATGTTTGCAAAGAGCTGCGGGGGAGGAGCATTGGTAACCTTGTAACTACGTTATGAAAGATCAGGAACTATTTCTACTGTGTTATCCTACTAACTGTTCTGATAGTTGGCGACAGACATGTTTCGAATGATGCCACCACTATGCAGAGATTTATTTTTGCTTTTTGTGGGACTCAAAAGAGCAACCTTTAGTCTGGTTATTCTTTACCAAATACTCCTGTTCTCTGGCCTAAAGTCATGAACTATTTCTTTGAGTTCTGATTGCAAAGAAACAAAAATGAATTGCAGTAAAATATGCAGTAAAAATTTTAATTATTGGGCTGAGCCCCGGTGGCATAGTGGTTGTGTGCGGAACTGCGGCCCACTGGGACGGAGGTTCAATTCCAGCAGTGGGGCTGGGCCTCCTACTCCCACCACCGGAGAGCAGTGATGCCCCCCCCCCCCCAAAAAAAAATTTTAATTATTAACTTACTCTTCACTTAATTTTATTATGAATATGTTTAATATTGTCCTTCAATTCTGTTGATAAGAATTACATTAGTCTCTAACTTCTAAAATCAAACAACAAAGTCAAAATAATCCACAATATAGTCTAACAGAATTACAAAGGCAAGCAAAACGCATATGTGACCACCGCAGTCCACTGAGGTATAATGTGTCTTCAAAACCCCCAGGCTGGTTTTATTCCACCGACAACAGCAAACTGCTGAAGGCCAGCCACATTTCCAGACCCACAGACAAGTGGCTATGTGTTTAAGCACACAGTTCATTAGCACCACCATTGGGAGTATCATAAATCACAGGTGTCAATTAAGCATACTAGCTTTTAAGTACTGCCCTCACCACTCACTATGGTTCTAGGGTAAGCCTGAAATGATCCTGTCCTCCTAGATCAAGGAAACAGATGAGAAATAAGGGGATTTATATGTAGATCAGTGGTTCTCAACCTTCCTAATGCTATGACCCTTTAATACAGTTCCTCATGTTGTAGAAATCCCCAACCATAAAATTTTTTTCATTGCAACTTCATAACTGTAATTTTGCTGCTGTTATGAATCAGATGACTCCTGTGATAAGGGTCAGTAGAGCTTCAAAGGGATCGTGACCCACAGGTTGAGAACAGCTGATATAGATCATTAAGTACATCTTACGTTAAATCAAATTTATACATATATTTTGAATGGCAATTTTATGCTTTTCTTTTTTTTGTTTTTCTTGTTTTTTTTTGGGGGGGGGGGGCATCACTGCCCTCAGGTGGTGGGAGTAGGAGGCCCAGCCTTTGCTCCATGGAGCTGGAATCGAACCTCCATCCCAGTGGACTGCAATCCCGTGCACAACCACTACGCCACCAGGGCTCAGCCCAATTTTATGCTTTTCTAAAGAAAGAATTTCAAACTTTTTTTCTTACAGGCAGCCCACATAGCAATTGAACAAGCACGAAGTCAAAATATGGATAAACTCATTATTAAAACTGATAGCAAGTTTGTCATCAAAGGTAATGCCTATTGAGAATGATAGTAAGTTGTAGATTGCCAGGTAAAATCATGAGAATTGAAGGTTGTTTTGTTCACTGATTTCATTTGGGAAAATGGATGGTTGAGGGATGCTTGAGCTGTTTGGGGGGCGGGGGAGGGGGGGAGCGGAAAATCACAAAGTTGCCTACTTTGTTGTTTGCTTGAGTGATTCTTCAGCCAAACAGCAGCTCCAGAGCAATGAAGAGTAAGTGCAAGAGTCATAGGATTGGAGTTCGGTGCTCCCTATGTTTCTGCTGATTAATCTTTAGCTGAAGACATCCAGCCTACTGTAGTTGGAAGACAAGGAAATTGAAAGCCATACCCATCCCTATGGCTTTATTTCCCAATATGGAAATATCTGCCTACCCAGGAGCCTCACAATCTTACAAAGACAAGAGGCTAATGTTGCAGTCTTTCAGCCATGGCAAATCTCTCAGTCTCATCCTTTAATGTAAAGGGATAAAACAGCTGCATATGTGGATTGTATACAAACATAAAAATGCCTGGTACTTTGTAGACATATCTAAGGTTAGAATATCTTTAAGGCTACTTGTCTATCTGAAGTAAATTTTTTATCTGTAATCTTGTGAACAAACTCTGAATTTGGCCGCCAATTTTTAACTTTGGTGTTAACTTTGAAATTCTTGAGCAGTCTGCTGTGAACTTTACATATACTTTACTGCTCCATGTCACCCTCCCTCGTCATTCCCTACCACCAACTCCCCGTCCCTCTCATGTTTGCTCCTTCTACTTCACTGGGAAGCTAGGCAAGAGAAATGCCTCACATAGGATATCTACCAATTATTTTGCAAAAACAGCCTACCTCACAATACACTGAGGTATAATAAAAATTTTAAGTGTTTGTGAAGTGTAAAACAGGAGGAAGAACAAAAAAAAAAAAAAGAGGAAGAGACTGTCTCTTTTTATTTTTTTTGGTGATTTTTTTTTTTTTCTGATCAAGTCTCATTTATTTGGGAGAAGTAAACCAGTTTTATAGGGCAAGCAAGCTTAGGCAATTAGCATATGGTGATCTTCAAAATTAACAAGTGAATGGCAGCACAGCTGCAAGTCAAGCTTCAAAGGCCAGGGCAGTTTACAGTTACAAAGGCGACAAACTACAAACCCCAGGCAACAAACTGCAACAGAGTTCAGGCATATCCGGCCTGTAGCCAAGTCAAGCATGTCCGGGCTGGATGGCTC
>PVJH01038408.1:0-17181 GCA_004026705.1 Nesogale talazaci | reverse complement strand
GTCACCTGCACAGGGCCTCTCCTTTAGCAAGGAAGCCTGTCCCATTCCCTCCACCTGACTCCCGGGCTCATGGTCAGTGCCCAGAGAGGAAGCATTGCGAGGCCTGCGATGTGTGCACACGTCTGGGGAGCCGTCTCACGTGGTCTCTAAATGAGGCCCTTTGCGTGATCTCTCCACATCCGCTCCCTGGGTGGTCCCATGCACCCCCATGACCTAACTATCGACACATGCCAGCTCTGGGATGCTTCCCACGTCCACCTATCCCACCCCCTCCAGATGCTCCTCACTGTTGTCTCCAAGCGCCTCCACATCAATTCACCACCATCCTCTCTCACCCCTCCTGCAATATCTGTGCGCTCATCTCGGCCAACACCTCCCCCATTTGCCGTTTCCCAAGCGGGCCTGGAGCAGTCTCCAGAGCTTCATCTTTCTCCCTCGGTGCCCCGTCCTGGACCTAGGCTGTTGCTCCACCTCCAGCCCCCATTGCTCACAGCACACGCCCCTCTCCTCCCCCTGTCCCATATTCAGTGAACTCACACCCAGAATGTTCACTCTCCCCGGGTCTCCACTCAGCTCCTGAGGGCCCGTGCCCCTGCGTGCTGTTCGCTTCGGCCATCCTCCCCCAGCAGCAAACCGGTTTCAGCGCAGCACTCCTTTGTTTCCGTGAGAAGCCCTGGTAGCACAGTGGGTGACAAGCTCAAGGTCGGCAGTTGAAAACCACTAGCCTGCTCCGTGAGAGAACCCCGAGGCTTCCTTCTCCTCTACTTAGGAAGTTACAGTCTGGGAAGCTCACAAGGGCAGTTCTGACCTTGTCTACAGGGTCACTATGAAGTTGGCGCTGACTCCACGGCAGTGAGTTTGGCTTGGAGATTTGGGGGCTTCAGTTGCTCTGGTGACTGCCATTGGCCTGGCAGTCATTGAGAGCCTGCCCGTGGCTTCAAGGTTGACTCGCTTGGCTATGACCCCCCTCTCCAGCTTCTTACCGTGTTCCTGCTCGCCTGGGACAGAACTCCCTTCCCTGGGTGCCTAGACCAGGCAGGGCCCTGACCTGGAGATGGACACAACTTTTCTGTTGGGTCAGCGACTGCTCATCCTTCACAATGCATCCTGGGAACCCTCTCAGCATGAGGTGACTGTGGTGACACCTGGGGACACCCCTTCTCCCGTCTGCATCTCTCCTCAGGAAGGAGGAGGCAGGAGGAGGGGATTGCTGGGTATGAGCTGCCACCTGCTCTCTCTGCCACGGATATCTCCATCTGTCACCCTTTTCCTTAAAGACACCATCTTTTCCAGAAAATTCCTTTTGTTCTTTAAAAAAGCAGTTACACCTCTTGTCAGAACAGCATAGCAACCACCCTGAGGGGTAAAGTCATACACACCAGACAGATAGACGGTGGCCTTGTCCACACCCACGGGGCAGGATGGGCGGCCCGACTGTGTGGGTGGGAGCCAGGGGGACGAGACCCACTTGTAAGCGCAACCAAATGCCACGGGGTTTTCCCTGAGAACGTTTCACCTTGTGCTGTGTGAAATCTCTCAATTCTCAAAGCTCATCTATGATAACACTTCAGCAGCAGACTGGGGAGGGGGGAACGGAGTATGGGCTGGGCAAAGCATAAAGAAAACCTTTCTGAAGGCTCCAAATCCATTCCTTGGCCAAAGGATCATCACGCTGTCTCCCATTAAGCCAGTGGCTTAAAGCAAAAGAAATCCATTCTCTCCCAGGTCCCAGGTGAGATGTTCACAGTCCAGTGGGGAGCAGACCAAGCTCTCGCTCACCGGGGAGGCTGGAGGAAGCTTCTGCCTTGTCTCTCGCTGCCTCTGGAGGCTCCTGGCAGTCCATGGCATCGAAGCTGCAATCGGCCTGCCTCCTCATCAGACTGTCTTCTTCCTGCATCGATCTGTTTGTGTCTCCACTTGCCCTTTTATCAGGATGCATGCCCTCCTTTGAACGTTTATATTGGTGGGGGGCAGGGAGGATTCTAGGCAGGCAGTCTGTATCTCAGGGCTTTGAGCTGCTATTGGAGAATGCCCAGAAAAAAAAAATGCCAGCTTCCATTTCCTGTGAAGCTCTTCTCATGCAGAATTCATGCTGTTTTTCACCCAGACATCAGCTCAAGGAGAGCCAGCCCACACCACCCTGTTTCTGGTGGCCTCTTCTATACTCAGCAAAACCTTGCTTATCCCAGCGATGGAAGTCGTCATGAAAAAGTATAAAAGCCTTTTACCCAAATAGCAATTTTTGATAACCCACTTGCCAATTCATTGGGAGCCAACATGTGTAGTGGTCAAAAGTGAGTCCTTCCAAGATTGTGATATGAAATACCTAAAACAGAGAAGCATTTAGAGATGGAAAGCAATGCTAGTGGTATAGTAGTTAGGCATCGGGCTGCTAACTTCAAGGTCCATGGTTCAAATTCACCAGCCACTCCTTGGGAACAAGACTGGGCTTTCTACTCCCATAAAGAGTTATAGTCTTGGGGCTGAGTCCCAGTGGCGTAGTGGTTGAGTGCGGGACTGCAACCCACTGGCTTGGCAGTTCAAATCCAGCAGCAGCTCTCCAGGCGCAAGGTTGGGCCTCCCACTCCCACCAGAGGGCAGTGATGCGCGCCGCCCCCCCCCCAAAAAAAAAAAAACACCAAGCGTTACAGTCTCAGAAATTCTCAGGATCAGAATTCTACCTGTTCTACCCTGTCCAATCGGTCATTATGGGTCAGCACCATCGCCATGGCCTTGTGTTTTGTTTATCACAGTTTTATTGGCACATGACCCACAAATCATACAATTCAATAGCTCAATCATAACGTATTTTTGTATAGCAATAAAAATGGAAGCTTGTTAGAGGCTACCAGGGCCAGGCGGGAAAAGGGGGAAAGATTTAGGAGACACTGAGCATCTGTGAAAAGACAGAAACATTTGGAGACAGATGATGTTGATGGTTGAATGGCATGAAGAATTAATAATGCCATTGAATTGCACATGTGAACGATGTTAGGGGCAAGGTGATCGCCAAATCCATTAGCACCTGCGACCCACTGTCATCAACACCACACCCAAGGAAGGAACACAGTGGAATGAGTAAGATGTGTTAATAAAAATCATGCTTGAGAAAGGGAGAGAGACAGAGAGAAATTGGCGAGGATGCTAAGGCAGGATGAAGGATGAACCTCAGAGGGGATCCCCAGGGTGTTCCCCTAAACCTGTACCTCCAAAGGCAGAGGTGAAGCCTAATGGGGCCCTTGCAACACAGGAAGCGAAGGGGCCCCCAGGGGACGGGGAAGCTGATGCTGACATGGCTGGGACAGGCCTGCAGGATGCATAGCTGCACAGACAGAGTAGGCACAGGAGGGAAGCGTGTGCATTTCCAATAGCTGTGCCCTTCTTTCTGGGGGCTTTAGAGTGTGAAATAATTTTAAAATGCAGAATTGTGTTACTTTTCTTCTTTTTTTAAAGTTATGTTGTTAGCACACATAACACTTTCCTGTTGTTTGGGGGGGGGGCCCCCAAATGTCACTGACAGGCTGTCTCCAAAGCCAGGCTGCTGGGGAGGAAACCCTTTTTCTTTCTCATTTTGAGCGACTGGCCCACGAGGAGGGAGTCGCTGACATTAA
Source organism: Nesogale talazaci (assembly GCA_004026705.1). Lineage (NCBI taxonomy): Eukaryota > Metazoa > Chordata > Mammalia > Afrosoricida > Tenrecidae > Nesogale > Nesogale talazaci. The sequence continues at coordinate 13,570 of PVJH01038408.1, read as the reverse complement.
CACCTTAGACACCTTGTGATGCGAACCCTGAGAGCTGTTGGGGCCTGCACTCAAAATATGGTCACTCATCTCACTGCTCAGTGGTCCTATCCTAAGGGCATTCTTCAAAAGAGCAGTGGTGGAGTTTTGTTTCATCTATTGATTGTGGCTCCTCCGATTGGGAATTCTGCTGTGCTTATTTCATTTTCTGACAGTTGGGGTTGGATCATGAAAACCTGTCAAACATCTCAAAAAGGTTCGGTGACAATGAATTTGTTGTTGAGGCTAGGCCTCTGGGGGAGTTGAGCTCAGTCCTAGAGCACTGCAAAAAAAGCTGAGACCATAATTAAGGGGGCCATGTATGGTCTGGGTTTCCCGCTGCAGATAGAAGTTATGCCCACCCCAGCTGAGTCCTGGTGGTAGTGGTTGTGCGCGGGACTGCGGTCCACTGGGCTGGAGGTTCAAATCCAGCAGCAGCTCTCCAGGAGCAAGGCTGGGCCTCCTACTCCCACCACCAGAGAGCAGTGATGCCAAAAAAAGGTTATGTCCACCCCACCTTGTAGTCTACTAAGTGTGCAATGGCATTATGAAAAAGTTTGGAATGCCAAAACGTGACACAGAGAGACAACGTGAGCTCATGTAGCTGGAAAAATGGCGCCCGCAGACCTGCTCCACGCAGAGGTACTCTGAATCTTCAAGTTGTTTTAAAAAGTTGGTTTCTATTCATAGAGGCCCTATGACCAGGTGACCAGACCGTCCCACTTTTTAACAACTTGTCCCGCCGTGTTTTAAAACTAAATAAATATATTACAATACTATTTTTTGCATTCTATGAACATTTTTTTGTTGCTCCATATAGACCAAATTTTTAATCAAGGAACCACCCCCCTCTCCACCCAGTCAATGGTGTCCTGCTTAAAATCTGGTCACTTTACTCTATGGACAACTGAACAAAGCATTGCCTGGTCCTGCCCCACTCTCTCAACCCTTCCTCGAGTGGAGCCCACTTGTGGCAGTCACCTAATTTCACGTCAATTTGAGGATGAAGAGTGTTGGGGTGGCATCTAATCTGTCAATCTAGAGATAGCCAATGAAACCTCTGTGTGGGCATGGCCTTCTCCTCTGAGAATTCTGGGAATTCCAGTAGTATTTCCCCTTTGGAGGTGGGAGACTCACGACTCACTCCCTGGGAGACATTGCAATGGAGGATACAGATGGCAGCATGCTGATAGACGCTGAGCCCTGGAAACTGGAGGAGCCATGGGGAGACCCCTGCCTGCGCTGAGATGCTTCTATCGCCATCGGATCCACAAGACTCTGCACCCACGGGCCTGTGATTGTCCTGGTGTCATTGCATGTGTTTTGTGAGTCTGAAGAGAACTTATGGATTGGTATTGGACATATGGGCGAATATCAGACTTAGGAACTTGGACTGGGCTGCGATGTTTTCTTGATATGTAGTTGTTCTTGTATACGAAGCTCTTTTCTACACACATAATGGTGTTTAAGGATTTGTTTCTCTCGTCTACCCAGACTAACTGTTGCAACCATTGTCAGTCCATTCCCTTGAGGGTCTTCCCCTTGTTTGCCGACCGTCGACTTTTCCCAGCAGGATGTCCAGGGACCGGTGTCCCAAGGACAGGAGATGAAGCCTCCGCATCCTGGTTTCTGTGTGTCTTTGGAGTCAGACGTGTGCGCTCTCTGGCAGTCCAGCGCCAATCTACATCCTTTGCCAACACCATCGTACTTCTCTGGCCTTCCTTGTTCGGTGTCCAGTTTGCCAAGGGGCGTCTTTGCCCCCCAGCACTTCAAAGATTCTTTGCGACATTTTCACCCAGGGTTGGAGTCTCCCAACGGCTGCTTCCAAAAGACCCCATATCTGATGTGCGATCATGGAAACGTGATCTCTGTCGCTTAGAAAAGCATGTGTTCTTGAGTCAGTTGTTCCGATCCCGTTTTCAAGCTTGTCAAACTGGGGAGGGGGTGGGCCTGATTGTTCCTACCACAGGGGGATGGTTTGGAAGGAATCCAGTAAATAACTGGGTCAGCTCTGTGGGATCATGTCTAGCCTCCAGTAAGCACTTGAGAAACAAGAGCCTACCCAGAGCCATCACCCGGGCACTGCACTTCTCAGGACAGTCCAGGCGCTACAAGCCATCCTGTCCCCACATCTAACTCCTACGAGGATACTCAAACTCAAAAGGTGTGAAAGAAAAATGGACAATATCAAGTCCCTGATTCCAAGTAGCTCTTGGCCCTTGGACAGGCATCCCAGAGTATGCAGTTTGATCTCTCTCCCTGAAAAGGGAAGAAACCTAGGTGGTTTTTTCATGCACCTTTTTACTCCCCCACCCCCACCCCGTGCCTTGGAATACCCATGTATGCACATCTAGACTAGACAAGGTTGAGGAGCCCTGGGGGCATAGTGGTTATATATTGGGCTGCTAACTGCCAGCTGAGCAGTTTGAAACCCCCAGTCCCTCCTCAGAAGAAAGATGAGGCTTTTTACTCCTGCAAAGAGTTACTGTGCTCTAACTCTTTACCCTGCCCCCTAGGGTCACTATGAATCAGAATCAACGCAAAGGCCATTTTTGGAAATGAAATCCAAGAAGACGCTGCCACAGCTACTAAGATTGTGTGAGCATGTGTTATATGCATATATTTCTATTTCCCTGCATGTGTCGGTGTAAGTAGTTCTCAAATAGGAGCAATTTTGCTCTCCAGATTCCATGTGGCAATGTCCAAAGATATTTTTGCTTGTCATAGTGTGTGTGTGTGTGTGTGTGTGTTGGTGAACAGGGTATGCTACTAAAATCCAATGGGCTGAGGCTCTGGATGCACTACCCATCCTGCAGTGCACAGGTCAGCCCCCATGACGAAGGATCATCTCACCCCCTACGCCACTAATGCTGAGGTTGAGAAAGTCTGAAAAATGTAAATGCCTTCCTGTTTGCACTGTGCACAGCATTAAGAGCAACGGGGACAACCCTGGACACTGTGACTAAGGAGAAGGAAAAGAAAACATTATCCACAGGCTTAGTATTGCTTCTTGTGAAGAGAAACTCTGCTGCGGGGGGTGCATGCCAGCTTTAAAACAGGGGAAAGCGGATAAAACCATAGCTTTTTTTCTGGGATAAAACAGACGCAATGGTAGCTGAAACATTTCCTAGCGTCTTTTTTTTTCCTTTTCTTTTCTCTTTCTAGGCAGATAAGAATAGCCAGAATCAAGCTCCAGAAATAATTAAATCAAATTGCCAGGCATGCGGTCCTCGTTGTGGGAAAGAACGACATTGTGCATTCTTGTGCTCCTGCCAGGTGGGTCGGAATGAAGGGAACGGCTTAAATGTATTTTGAGATAGAGAATCAGAGACTGTGAATCAGGCTGCAGAGAAGCGTGCGAAGGCGCTGGACTCACTGCCTCTCCTAGCAAGAGGGAAGGGGGTGGTGCAGGCATCCCAGACCCCAGGGACCTCCCCAGTAGTTAGGGTCTCAAACGCAACCCAGCCCTCTCCCCCTGAGTGCACTCCAATGCAGAAAGCTTCTATAGGACAGTATCGAATGGTCCATAGGGTTTCCAAGACTGTAAATCTTTATGGAAGCAGATCGCCTCATCTTTCTCCCTGAAAACAACCACTGGCCTCAAACCCCTGACCCCGAGGTTAATGGCTGAGAGCTTTAACCATGGCGCCTAGGGGTTTCATGTGCTTTGCTAGTACATTAATAAGAGTCCCTTACGGTCTGCAACAGAAGCCATTATGTTAAGAAGTACTAAGTTAAAGTGACCAGGCATCCACTTTTTAATAATTTAACAACGTCCCGCAGCGCTATGAAATTAAAATAAATATATTATAATAATATTTTTGCCTTCTATGAACATTTTCGTTGCTCCATAGAGACCAAATTTTAAATCAAGAACCCTTTCCAGTCAATGGTGTCCCGCTTAAAATCTGGTCACTTTATACTAAGTGCATCCTATGTGGCCGACAGTGAGGACAGAAGTGCGACATGACCCCTGATCTCCAATGGCTCCCAGGAACAGAGTGACACCCAGCAAAGGAGAGGGCCCAGCACCACCAGGACATCAGTCCCACGTCCGAGGAGTCCTGGAGCATGCCGTGAAAAGGAAGCTTCCTAGAAAATGGGGAGGCTTCTTTGAAGGGCAGCACTGAGCCAACAGTTCAAACCCACCAGCTGCTCTCCAGGAGGAGGGTGAGGTTGACCCTAAAGTGATTTACAGTCCCTGAAACGAAGGTACCATTCTACCCTGTCTAGCAGGGTCTCTGTGAGTTGGAATCGGCTTTATGGCAGTGGGTTTGGGTTTCTTTGGATATTAAAGCGTGGAGTCAAGTTGGCCAGATGTATGGAGGCTGGGGCAAGATTGTGCAAAGGCCCTGGGGCATAAACTGGCGTGACTTGTTCAGGAGACTCTATTCCCTGGATTTCTGGAACACACAGAGAGAGCGAGTGCTGCTGCCAGGGAGGAGATTCACGGGAGTGTGCCAGGGGAAGCACAGGCTGGGAGCTGAGGAGTACGGTTCTGGTGGATCAGGTAGGTTTCTCCTTGTGAGACAGGATTGTTTTTGAGAGCCTTTGTAGTACTACAACTTACCCTTGATCTTAAATTCGGAGCGATCTCTTGAAGATCTTTGGGGTCCTCTCTAAGGATCTGGCTTTTCTGACATTTCGGACTTCATAAATAATGATAGGATGGATCAGGGTGAACCCCTCAGAAATAGGGCTTGAAAATAGAGGGTTTTTTTTAAGTGTGTTGGGAGCCCTGGTATTCCAGTGGGCTAAACATTTGGGCTGCGAATCAAATAGAGAGGGAGTTCGAACCCTTCAGCCACGGCCCAGGGGAAGGATGGGACGGTCTGCTCCTGTGAAGGTTCAGAGCCTGGGAGAGGCTGGAGGCAGTTCCGCTGTTCCAGGGTCACTCTGAGGTGGACTGGACATGAGGTTGTGCATTTGGGTCTGTTGTGTTTGTTTGCTTGTTCTCATTAACGCGGCCATCGCAGAGTAAGGTGGACACTAACCCTGATCATTCTAAGGGTGACACAGTGGCACATCTGGGGGAAGACGGACGCCATGTGAGGGTCACTGGAATCCCAGAGAGCATGTCCATGGTTACTAACACAGAACCGACTCAGCCAGCACCCCGACGTTGAGCTTTGGACGTTGAGCTTCCAAAAGTATGAAAAAGTGCATTTCTGCTCTTTAAAACCACCCTCCTCTTGATATTTGTGTTACAGCAGCTCTAGGTACTCCAGACGGGGTGTTTCCCTCCACGGGGACGTGGTGGGACTGTACGGTAAACCAACCAAACCAAACATCCAGCCCAGGGCCTTCTAGTCTGTTTCAACCACATACAGAGCTTCTGGGACTATAAGGCTTTACCAGGCTAGCCAGCCTCCTCTGTCTCCCGGGAAACAACCACCTGGGGGGTTTGAACTGCTAATCTTATGGTTAGTCCTAACCCGCAGCACCACCAGGACTCTTGGGGTGAATCGTGTGGCCCCCTTAAATGTGTGTCTATCAGGGACCTCAGAACATGACCCTATTTGGAAGCAGTCTCGTTGTAACTAAAGATGAGACCACATTAGAGTAGTTGACCCATACACCCAATGACCAGCGTCTTTTTGTTGTTGTTGTTTTCATAGAGAGAATACACAGAGTTATACACACATTGGGGAAAGACACTCTCGTGAAGCTCGAGGAAGAGATTGGCATGATGCTGCTATGAGTCAAGTGACTCCCAAAATTGTCAGAGCGCCCCCCCCCCCCAATGCCAGGAGAGGGGCACAGATGGCTGTCCCTCGAGGGAGAGCCTGCCCTGCTACCAGCTTTGTTTAAACCATCCGAGAGCTTTATCTCTTGCTTTAACTCACCTCGTGTGGTAACTTGCTACAGTGACCGTAGAAAACTAACACACAGGACAAGGTGAATTCTTTTGTAAGAGGCAAAATCACCACTCCCGCCCCCACCCCACCCCCACTCTCTAGCTCTTCCAAAACATTTTTTTACAGAGCAGTTCTTAAACTTATCCTGTCCCTCCTCTTACCCCAAACAGATCGATGCTGCATTTCTCTCCCCACGGGCCCCTGTGGGTGCCCTAAAGGGGCACAAAGGAGCGATAAATTAAATAAAATCGCACTCTCACAGTCACTAACTGTCGAAGTCTCTGATTAGAATCTCAATTTTCCCCTCTGGCTTGGTTTATGACTTTGTTCTGAGGAAATAAAAGATTGGACTTAATAAATCAACATGAACAATATCAGCCTAATAAAACAAGCCTTTCCGGCTTTTATTACTTATTCTATTGACAAAGCAGCTCTCCCGCTCTCCGAGGGGAGTTGGCTGCGGATTCTGGGAGGCGTCTCAGAGGGCTGCCCTGGGGTTTCTGGCTGAGAGCACAGAGAACAGGCGTCCCCTCAACTCCCCACTGCACTGTGGTCACGTGTCCTCCAGAGCAGGGGCGCTGGTCGGGCACTGTGTGTGTGTGTGGGGGGGGGGGGGCAGGGGCGGTGGGCAGTGTCCCCTCTGCCCCGCCCCCAATTCCTTGCACAATATGCACTTTCTCCAAACCCAAACTTACCTCGATGGCAAAGAGAAGCCCAGCTTGTATTATTAACGGATAATTTTGTAAATGACGAAAATGGTAACTTACTAAATGGCTTAATGCCAAAGATTGATGAAGAAAAAAAAACCCTACATTCTACAAATAACCACATTAGAAAAAATAAAAGGAGAAATTGGTTATAATTCCATCATGATTCATCTGTTTCCACCCAGCTGTAGTCATAAAGTCCAAGCAATTTTATGTTCCTGTCTTTATATCCTTTTGATAATAGTTTGTTTATAAGATGGAGTATTATACTGCACTAAAATGTTCGCTCTCTGAGCGGCTTGACCAGCATGCATGGGGAATGCCATCGTGCCTTCAAGACATGTTCAATAGAGGCCCATTTTGCTTAGGCAAGTCCAGCCTAGGGTGACCCCACGTTGATCAGAGGAGAACTATGTCCCACAGGGTTGTCAATGGCTCATTTTTCAGAAGTGACCACCAGGCCTTTCTTCTGAGGTGCCGGGAGAGGGGGGATGGGATATGAACCCTTCACCTTTTGGTTAGCAGCTGAACACATTAACCATCCAGGAGTTCATGTTAAATAATAAACTAAAGATATAAAACTATGTATAAAATATGATCTGAATAGCTGGCCCCAATCTCAACTACATGAACAGTCCCCTCCCTTGCCCGCCGCCCCTCCCCAAGAATTCACTTCAGAGGACAGCACTGAAGCTACAGTTCAGTGAGAGAGACATGTCTGATCAGAGCACACAGGAGCAAATGAGGGGAAGGAATTGAGATTGGAGCACATCCTGGCCCACCAAGCCCTGAGGATGATATTCCTGCTCAGAGCAGCGAATGCACAGAGAGGACCATAGGACTGGTCCTACTACAAACACGACGTCCCTCACTCACTCATATCCCTACAGGGGACAACACTGGAGACACAGTGAGGAAATTTTGCCCAATCTGACCCCACCTCACAGAGGCAAAATGCCAAGGGCATGCAACAGAACAGCAAGGGGAACAAAGGAAAGAAGTTTCCAGGGAATAACAAAAATTGACTTCAGGGCTAGCACATGGCACCCCGTGGGATTCAACCAGAAAACACTCCTTAGGGTCAAAAAACAGACCTTGAACTATTTATCGCCTTTTCTTTCTTTTGTAGTTGGTTTTGTTGCTGTTGGGGTTTGGTTTTGTTGTTTTGCTTTGCACTGTCTTGTTTTTTATGCATGTTATTATCTTTGCAGGTCCATCTAGATAAGATAGGCAGGTTAAAGTCTGAAGGAGAAAACAACAGGACCAGAGGTTCCAGGAAGACATAGGAGAGGGGGAGTCAGAGGAAAGGAAGTGGGTGTTAACAAACCCACCAACAAGGCAGCAACAAGTGATTTAAAGTTGATGGAGGGTGTAGGAGGCCTGGTAGGGCTTGATCAAGTGCAATGTAACATAACCGAGAGGAATTATGAAACTCAAATGAAGACTGAGCATGATAGTGGGACAAGAGGAAAGTGAAAGGAAATAGAGGAAAGAACTATGCAGCAAAGGGCATTTATAGAGGTCTAAATACTGGTATGTACATATATGTACATATATTTATATATGATGATGGGGAAATAGATTTATGTGCATATATTTCGAGGTTTAGTATTAAGGTAGCAGGTGGACATTGGGGCTCTACTCAAGTACTCCCTCAACATGAGAACACTTTGTTCTATTAAACTGGCCTTCCATGATGCTCACCTTCCCCACACAATCACTGAAGACAAAGCAGGTGCATAAGCAAAGGTGGTGAAGAAAGCTGATGGTGACAGCTATCAAAAGCTATAGTGTCCGGGGACATAAAGGCTTGAAAATAAGTAAGCAGTCATCTAGCTGAGAAGCAACAAAGCCCACATGGAAGAAGCACACCAGTCTGTGTGAACACAAGGTATCAAAGGGATCAGGTATCAGGGACCAAAGAACAAAAAAAAAAAATCATATCACTGTTAATGAGGAATGCAGATTGGGGACCCAAAGCCCATCTGTAGGTGAAGCGACATCCCCTTACAGGGGGGTTGCAGGGAGGAGATGGGCCAATCAGGGTGCAGTGTAGCAATGATGAAACATACAACTTTCCTCTCATTCTTTAATTCTTCTTCCCCCCACCCCCCAACTTTCATGATCCCAATTCTACCTTACACATCCAGCTAGACCACAGGATGTACACTGGTACTGATAGGAACCAGAAACATGGGGAATTCAGGACAGATAACCTCCTCAGGATCAGTAGTGAGAGAAGCAATACCAGGAGGGTGGAGGGAAGGTAGGGTAGAAAGAGGGAACCAATCACAAGAACCTACATATAACCCCCTCCCTGGGGACAGACAACAGAAAAGTGGGTGAAGGAAAACATTGGTCAATGTAAGACATGAAAAAAATAATTTATAAATTGTCAAGGGTTCAAAAGGGAGAGAGGGCAGGAGAGAGAAGAGAAGGAAAAAATGAGGAGCTGATACTAAGGGCTCAAGTAGAAAGAAAATGTTTTGGGAATGGTGATGGCAACAAATGTGCTTCACACAATGGATGGATGTATGGATTATGATAAAAGTTGTATGAGCCCCCAATAAAATGATTTAAAAAATAAATATACACATGCACACAAAAGGATCATACTTTATTTTGTTTTTATTTTTATTCTTGTATTTTATGTATGTGTACGTATATGTGCATATATATGTATATACATACACATGTGTGTATACACATACATGTGCACACACATACACAGATGGGATATATATACCAAAATATTAATGGTTATTTGGAGTGGGAGGGATGCTTGCTTTTTTATGAATACTTTTCAGAGTTTCTCAAAATTTCTCTGAGGAACATTTAATATTTGTCACGAGAACAAATTCTAAACCTTACAGTAAATGTTTTCCCCGTGGTTCGAGCATCTGTAGCTATCATTCTAATGCTTGAGCAGCGTTCCACTGTAGGGACACCATATCCATGTTCTTTTGTGAGGGAATGTAGGTCATTTCCAATTTGAAATGACTGTTATATCCTTCAAAGAACCCTGGTGGCATAGTGGTTATGTGTTGGACTGCTAACCACAAAGTCAGCAGTTCAAAACCACCAGCTGCTCATGAGAGAAAGAAGAGACTTTCTACTCCCATAAAAATGGAGTCTGGCACAGGAACCCTTGTACGGATAGTGCCCTCGGACCATGCTGTGTTTCTGTCTGTTGTGCTTAGGGTGGCTCTGGGTTAGAACCGCCTCAAGGGCATCTAGCACCTGTACCCATAAAAAATTAGTCTTGGAGACTCAGGGGGACAGTTCTCCTCTGTCCCATAGGGTTTCCATGAGGCAGAATGGACTTGATGACAGTGACGGAATGACAGTGAGTTTGTCTGTCTGTCTGTTATCTCTCTCATGAGTCACGATCCTCTGTGGCTGCATATCCACAGCAGTTCATGTTCAGCAGAACAAGGAAAGCCCTTGGTGAACCATCCGTTCTCCATGGACTGCTGCCGTGGCCCCAGTGCAGAGCTGTGAGCTGGTCACTTTGGTCAGTGCCTTGCTCTGTCACCTTCCTGTTCCATGGTCACAGGGTGAAACACAAGCAGGGCACACTGAGGGTCCCCACTGATATGGTTTCTATCTCCCCCTTCCCTATGACATACCTGAAGCTACAGCCAGAGGAATTACTTTCATTTCCTTGGAAACCTCACACCCTCCGACTTTCCTACTTTTTTGTGTCTTACTCCCTTTCTAGTAAAACCCTTGACAGTTCTACCCCATGCCCCCAGCTCCAGCACCCCTCCTTCCTGGGGTGTCATGTCTGGAGCAGGTGTCCCTGTGGAGTCTTCTGGGGGTGTAAATGGTGAAGCTGTTGGCATTTAATGGAAGGGTTGGTGGTTCACATCTCCCTAGAAATGCCGGAAGAAAGCACTGGCCATCTGCTTCTGGAAGATCACCCCATGGAAAGCCATGGGAGCACAGTTCTGAGATGCACAAGCCTATATATCTGGGAATGGGCTTGATGGCAACTGTCATCCTGTTTTTTTTGGAGGATTCCCAGTCCAAGAAGACAGCTCCCCTGAGCATTTACCTATCATTTCTCTTTCTCTCTTCCACTAGGCTAAAAGGTCTTAAGACAGAAGACCCTCACACAGTGATGGACACACAGTAGATGCTCAAGATGCTAGTTACTTGACTTTTTCGGGGGGTTGGAGGGGTGGTCATACCACCAGGCCGCTAATCTTCAAAAGCAGGGTTTTGGGGGTGGGTAACTTGCAATGGTTAAGCACTTGGCTACTGATGAAGGAGGAGTTGTTGGCTCAAACCTAGCCAAACTCTCTGACATCAAGTCAAGGCCAACACCCAGCAATCCTCTGAGACCGGGTAGACCACCCTGTGGATTCATTCCCTAGACTGTAGGAGAGGCTGGAGTTTTGTAATTGCTGACCTGATGGTGAGCAGCCTAACATCGAACCACTACACAACCAGGGCTCCATTCGAACCTCCCCTGTGGCTCCCAAAGAGAAAGGCCAGGGAATCCATGATTAAAAAGACACGGCCTAAACACACCCCCATGGGACAGTCCCACTCTGTGACACACACGGAGTCACTCTGGCATCAACTCGAGGATTCCTAACAAGAACAGAGACTACCAGACAAAACCCACAGTCACCGAGCCCACGCTGGTTCCTAGGGCTCGGGCAGCTGTTAATCTGCACTGGGGCAAACAGCATCATTTTTCTCCCCAGGGGCTGGTGTTCGAATTGCTGACCTTGAGGGCAGGAGTCTGGTACTTACCCAACAGCATCACCAGCGCTTCTTGAAAAAGACGTCCCATAATTTATTGAATGACTTTTTTTGATTGTCCCCATTTGAGTGGGGGCAGGGATATATTATAAATAACATACAGAGTCTCCCAATACATAAATCATCGCTGTTATTGCTGTTGTGAAAGCCAAAATTTAAGATGTAGCATTGGTGGTGTTGGATGTGTCGAGGCTTTGAAAATATATTGCCAAACTGGACGGTCTCCGTAACTCTCCCTCCCGCTCTCAGGGCTGGTATTTGTTTGCTGTTGCCCTGAGTCAGCTCAATGGCTAGAATGCATTTCTCTTGGTTTCTGACGCAGAGCCTGAGGGTCAGAGGGCAAGGACACCCACTCCCAAGATTGGGTACCTCTGCCAGGAGCAAGTAGGGAGGATACGGCTCGAGGTTCTTTAGCTTGCCATCAACTGCAGGCAGAAACGTGACTATGACTCCGGCTATCACTGCATTCCTGTTCACAGGGAGGTCCTCTCCTTTGCTCCTGGGTGAGGTGCCCAAGTGGTGTTACACGTTGGGCTGCCGACTGCACGGTCAGTGGTTCAAACTTACCGGCTGCTCTGTGGGAGGCAGATGAGGCTGTCGGCTCCAGTAGAGATATCCAGTCCCAGGAACCCCAGAGCCTCTCCACTCTGCCCTACAGGGTTACCGGGAGCAGGAATTCACTAGATGGCAGGAAGGTTCTTTTTTACTTTGCTTAGGATATTTTCCTGCCAATTGTATTTTATCAGATATTCCAAAATTGATGCAATTTGAACATAGGGTCCCACAAGGACCGCTGGGGTGCAATTCTTAAATGCTCAAGTGCTATTCAAAAAGTTCATACCAGCTGTTCTGTGGAAGAAAGATGGGGCAGTACGCTTCTGCAAACGATTACAGCCCGGGGCACTCGTGGGGTAGTTAGTTCCGCACCATCCTGTGGAACTGCTGTACTGTGGAATCCACTGGATGACCATGAGGTTACAGTGGAGTGCTGGTCGGGGGTGTTCCTAGAAAAATAACCACTTTTTATAAAATTTTGTGGGTATACATATGCATATACCATATGTGTCAGACCACAAGACACGCTTTTTCCCCCCAAAAAGTGAGGGAGGGGGAAACAAGGGTGGGTCTTATGGTCTGAGGGCGTAATACCCCAGAACATTAGTTTGTGAGCCTATGTGCCCGCTGACTATCTGCTGCTGTTAGCATGCTGTGGATTGCTGTGTGTTCAGAGGAAGTCCCGCCTCCTGGAGTCTCACTGTCAGTCAGATCACAGGACCAACACAGCGCACACCTCCCCTCAGTGGCTAATGAAAGTAATGATGGTTCTTAATACCATTGCTGAGTTTACACACTGTGAAATATTACCGTGCTTTGCTTTATTTTAATAAATATTTTAGCATACTGATACAGTGTGGTTCAGGATATTCTTTCTTGTTTTCCTGATCTAAAAACTGGGTGCATCTTATGGTCCCAAAAATATAGTATGTGAATTGTGTTAGTCCAGGTAGACTAGAGAAAAAATTCATAAACACGCATATGTATATAAGGGAGGAGTTTATCTATAAGAGGAATGGAACATTGAGAAAGCATCCCAACCCAGTCCAGTCTAAATCCATAAGACCAATATTAGCCCATATGTCTGATACCAATTATCTTCAGACTCACGAAGCACATGCAATGATGCCAAGACAATCACAGGCCAGTGAGTGCAGAGCCTTGTGTATCCAGTTGTGGTAGAAGAATCTCAGTGCTAGTAGGGGTCTTCCCATGGCCTCCCAAGCATATCAGCACTGGCGGGAGTCTCCACGTAACTTCTCTGACCCCAAAGGTCTGGTTCCATCAGGATAAGCCCATGTGGCTTCTCCTCCAGGACTCAGGGTCTATCAGCATGCTGCCATCTTGTCTTGTAAGTAGAGCATCTCCCAGGAACTGGGTTGATGCTCTCTCATGTCCACAGAGGAGATAGCATGAGATTTCCCAAAATTCTCAAAGAAAGCCATGGCCACATAGAGGTCTCATTGCTTATCTCCAGAGTGACAGGCTAGACTCTATCCCTACACTCCCAACCCTGAAATTGACACAATTACATATTGCCACAGTGAATCCATAACAAAACCAAAATTCAAACTGATTCTGTTGTTGTTGAGTTGATACGACTCACTCAGTGTAGAAAAGGGCACCTCTGTATGAGCATGACCTCTGCATTAGGTTAGT
>PVJH01038407.1:0-17195 GCA_004026705.1 Nesogale talazaci | reverse complement strand
ATCTCCACATGGCTCCTTCAGCTTCAGGGTCTTATCCAAAGGAATTTCTTACAGGTGTGAGCCTGTGTCCCACCTCCAGCAAGCTGTGTATCTCCTTAGCATTTCCAAATGAGGTCATCAAGCTGCAACCTGATTCACAGACTAAATTCCACCTCTTCATCCTTTGTAATTTATTTTTTATAATTTGGATTTTTTGTGTGTGTGGTATCACTTCCCTGGTGGGAGTAGGAAGCCCAGCTTTGCTCCCGGAGAGCTGCTGCTGGATTTGAACCGTCAGCCCTGTAGGCTACAGTCCCACACACAACCACTACATCACCAGGGCTCAGCCTAATTTGGATTTTTAAAAGAGATTTTTAGAATTTAAATTCTGAGTTAATATAAATTTAAGTCAAGAACATGGCTCAAATAGTTGTACAAGTGGGTAAGACCAGTCTGGTTCAAATCTGTATGTCAGATATTAAGCTGGAGGTCAATTTATTTATTTAAAATTTTGGGGGCTGAGCCCCGGTGGCGTAGTGGTTGTGCGCGGGACTGCGGCCCCCTGGGATGGAGGTTCAATTACAGCAATGGGGCTGGGCCTCCTACTCCCACCACCGGAGAGCAGTGATGCCAAAAAAAAAAAAAATTTTAGGGGCTCTTAAATCTCTTATCACATTCCATACATTATGTCAAGTATATTTGCACATATGCCGCCATCTTCATTTTCAAAGCATTCTCTTCCCACTTGAGCTCCTGATATCAGCTCCCCATTTCAAACACTTGAAAAGTTATAGATTATTATTTTCATATCTTGCATCATCTTCGGTCACCCCACACCCACTTTTCCATTGTTCATCCCCCTGGGAGGGGGTTATAGATTGATCCTTGTGATCTATTTCCCCTATCACCCCCCACCCTCGCCTAATCCTCCTGGTATCTCTACTCTCATTGTTGGCCCTGAGGGGTTTATCTATCCTGGATTCCCTGTGTTGCAGGCTCTTATCTGTAGCAGTGTGCCTGCTCTGGTCTGATCCAATTTGTAAGGTAAAGTTGAAGTCATGATGGTGAGGGGAAGGAAGCACTGAAGAACTAGAGGAAAGTTGTGTGTTTCATAAGTGCTATACTGCACCCTGACTGGCTCATCTCTTCCCCGTGACCCCTCTGTGATGGAACTAGAGGAAAGTTGTGTGTTTCATAAGTGCTATACTGCACCCTGACTGGCTCATCTCTTCCCCGTGACCCCTCTGTGATGGAACTAGAGGAAAGTTGTGTGTTTCATAAGTGCTATACTGCACCCTGACTGGCTCATCTCTTCCCCGTGACCCCTCTGTGATGGGGATGAGCATTGGGTCTCCACTCCATTCCACCCTCTACTACCCCTCATTCACCTGGGGTATGATTTTGTTCTGGGTCTTTGATGCCTGATACCTGATCCCATCAGCACCTCATGATCACACAGGCTGGTGTGCTTCTGACATGTGGACTTTGTTGCTTCTCAGCTAGATGGCTGCTTGTTTATCTTCAAGCTTTTAAGATCCCAGATGCTTTAACTTTTGATAGCCGGGCACCATCAGCTTTCTTTACCACATTTGCTTATGCACCCATTTTGTCTTCAGCGATCTTGTCAGGAAGGTGAGCATCATGGAATGCCAATTTAATAGAACAAAGTGCTCTTGTGTTCAGGGAGTATTTGAGTCAAGGCCCAGTGTCCATCTGTAACCTTAATTCTTAACATATAGATATGAATACATCATGTTCAGCCTGAATTTGGGTTTAGTAATTCCTTGCTGCTACATTGCCCCTGATTAAGCCCCATTAGGAATTCTATGCCCTTCTCTCCCTTGATTTTAGTCCACTTGTTGTTCCCTTGTCCCTGAGTTGGTTTCACCACCACTACCCTTCCTTTCTCCCACCTCCCCTTCTCCCAAATTCCCCCCTTCCCCCACCTCTGGAACCCTTGGTCACTTTATTTTCATCTCCGGGTTATTTATCCCTCCTATCTTATCTAGATAGATGTGCAGATACAGTAATAAGTGCAAAAACCAGGCAAAACCAAACAAAAGAAGTCAAGGCCCACAAAACAATAACAACAACAACAACATTTAAAAAAAAACAGCAAAAAGAAAGCCATTGACAAGAATGAAAAAAAAACTATAAATAGTTCAAGGTCTGTTTATTGGACTTTATGAGTGTTTTCCAGTTGAGTCTGATGGGGTGCCACACTGTCTCCAAAGTCTATTTTTTTTATTCCCTGGGGATTTCATCACTTTGCTGCTCTGTTACATGCCCTTAGTGTTTCACCCCAGTGGGATGGGGAGAGATTGTGCACAATTTCCACATTGTGTCTCCAGTGTCGTCCCCCACAGTGCTGTGGTTTAGTGAGGGACGTCATGTCTCCTTGTGGGACCTGCCCTATGTGTGCATTGTCTGCTATGAGCAGGAATATCATCCTTGGATGGCCAGGATGGCCTCCCTCCCATCTCTATCCCTTTTCATTTCTCCTGTGTGCTCTAATCAGATCCACGCCTCTCCCCAATCTGTACCCCCAGTGCTGTCCTCTGAAGTGCAGTCTTCAGGGGAGGTGTCCACATAATTGGGATTGGAACTGGCACCATAGACTTTTATATTGGTTCCCTGGTACATGCCGGTATGTTGTATTCATGTCTTGGATAATCGGGTTGAAGCCTTTTCTCTCTCTCCCTCTCCTGTGGAGATATGAACAATACCCTCCCCTTGGGTGGGTTAGTGCCCTGCTCCCCATTTTTTTCTCTTTCTTGCCCCCTCCTATTTAGTTGGCTGTCCTCTGTATCCCTGGATTGGACTTGGCCCCTGCCATTGTAGCTGGACCTCACCCAGGAATGTATGTATATAGTAGCTTTCCCCCTATGCCCCATTTTTTTGAAATGTCCCTCAGTAGACTCATGCTGTACTTGTCCTTTTGTGTTAGACTTACTTCACTTAGCATGATCTCCTCCCATGTGGCAATGTGCTTCATGCATTCATCACTGCGTTTTAGGGATGTGTAGTATTCCGTTGCATGTATGTACCACAGTTTTTTGATCCATTCATTATTGATGGAAATTTGGGTTGTTTTCAACTCTTGCAATTATGAACTGTGCCGCGATGAACAAGGAAGCACAGCTGTCTGGCCATAGTTTGTTTCTTGCCTCTTCCTGGTATATGTCCAGTAGAGGGATTGCTGGCTTGTCTGGTAGCACAATTTCCATATGTTTTAGTCATTGCCATATCCATTTCCAGAGTGGCTGTACATATCTACAGGTCCACCAGGAGTGGATGAGAGTTCCTATCTCCCCATGGCCCCTCCAACACTTGTTACTTTCTGATTTTTTTGAAGTGGGGCTGTCTTGGAGAGTGTTAGACAGAGTTGTTTTAATTTGCATTTCTCTTATGCCTAGTGATTGGGAACATTTTCTCATATGTTTATTGACCATTCAGATTTCTGCCCCTGTGAAGCTTCTGTTCAGGTCCTTTGTCCACCTCCTTAGTGGATAGCTAGTTTTTTTCTTATTGTAAGCTTGCAAAATATGGTAGATTTTAGTAATAAGGTCTTTGATGTGTCATTACTAAAGATGTTTTCCCACTCTGGGGACTCTCTTATTATTCTCTTGGTGAATTCTTTTGAATAACACAGGAGTGGGGACAAGGGGCAATATGTAATCACTTCGATAACAGGACTCCTACCCTCTACTAAAGTCAGGTTTCATCCTACCCTAACCCTATCCATTAGTATAGCAGAGAACGTCTTCCAGAATGAGACTACAGCCTCAGGCATATCAAGCCCAGGATATCTCCTAAGGAAATATGATTGGAAGGCTATACTAATTGCCGATAACCTTGATGAGACAAAGGCCAGGAAAGGTGAGCTAAGGACTCCCCCACCCCTCATTACAATGTATCTGTTCATTCTTCTAGGGGAACAAGGGCTATCCTAGCAGAAGCTCACTGGGTAAACTTACTCCAGTAAAACCCACTCCATAGCTCTCATCTTGCACTGGAGAATATTTTGCTCCCCAAACACAAAGAACACTGAAAAAGTACACGAGTCTGCGTGGGTACCAAAACTGCTGTTTTGACATGGTGACCTTGGATTCTTCTGCCTCTGTAGCTCCTAGTCTGTGGTGCTCATACCAATCTTGTGTTCACTGGTCCCCAAATTTATGGGAGTCAGGAGAAGCCTCCAGTTTTACATCTATCCATGGGCTTGAAACCAGACTGGATTTGCAAGCTTCTACAAGTGTGTAAGCTATTTTCTTGAAATACATTTCTCTCTCTCTCTCTCTCTCTCTCTCTCTCTCTCTCTCTCTCTCTACCCCTAGTTCTCTCTGTGCCTCTCTCTGTCTCTATCTCTATAGCTGCATATAACTG
Organism: Nesogale talazaci; assembly: GCA_004026705.1. Classification (NCBI taxonomy): domain Eukaryota; kingdom Metazoa; phylum Chordata; class Mammalia; order Afrosoricida; family Tenrecidae; genus Nesogale; species Nesogale talazaci. Next base: position 12,830 of record PVJH01038407.1, on the reverse strand, counting down.
TATGTGTGTATCACTGGTCTCGCTTCATTGGGGAATCCAACCTAACACAGCCTCACTTGGCTTAAAAGATGAGGCAGGATTTGGAGTGTAGCTGTCTGTTGCCATGAAAGAGGAGCCCTGGTGGTGCCATGGGTTAGGCATTGGGTGGCTCACTGAAAGGTTGGCAGTTCGAATCCACCTGTCTGCTCCCAGTGAAGATTTACACTCTTTCCATAAGGTTTCTATGAATCAGAATACAGTCAATCACACTGGGCTTGATTGTCCGGTTGTCCACAGGTCTCATCTAGGATGTTTGTCCAAGTCAGCTTCCTGGTGCTCATGTACAGAGACTTCACCGGGAGGTGACTGGCATGAAAAACCCTCCCTATAGTATACAAACTGTGTACACATGCCTTTGTTTTGAAGCTATCAAAGCCATACAAAAAGTCTTTGAATTACAGGATCTCAAAATTCTCTTCCTTCTCTGGTTCTATTAGACAATCTTCCTTTATGTTTCATTTGTTTGGTTGGATCTAGTTGCCACTATAGTCTGAAGTATCTATCTGGGGAAGACATGGTGCTTTCTCTCGTGAAATTTTCATGTGACATTCACACACACAACTTTTCTTTTTTAAAAAACCTTTTTATTGGGTGTCCTCACAATTATCTTTATTTTTATAATTGAATGCATTGTCACAGGCACTCTGTCAATCAATCTTGTCCAGGGTCTTCTTCTTTTGCATTGCCCCTCTACTTTAACAAGCATGATGTTCTCCCCCATGGACCAGTATGTTCGGACATGTCCAAGTACAGGGGATGGAGTGTGGTCATCCTTGCCTCGAAGGAGCATTCTGGCCATACTTCTCGGGCAGATCTGTTTGTTCTCTTGGTACTCTGTGTTACTTTCAACATTCTTGGCCAACACCCAATTAAAATGCACAGATTGTTCTTTGTTTTTCCATAGTCAATGTGTGTGTATACATATATAACTTATATTATAGAAGTATATTATAAAAAAAGAAGTATGTTATATATTAAACTTTGGTATACTGTATATATAAACTAATATATATATATATATATATATATATTAAACTTTCCCATCAATGCACCACCAGGTGATCAGGACCTGGTATGCATACAGGTGTACCTTGCTTTTTTTGGGTACTTTTAAGATTTCTTTTATTTATTTATTTCTTTTATTTTTTTAATTTTTTTTAATTAGGCATCACTGCCTTGGTGGTGAGAGTAGAAGGCCCAGCCTTTGCTCCTGTGAGCGGGAATTGAACCTCCATCCCAGTGGGCCACAGTCCCGCGCACAACCACTACGCCACCAGGGCTCAGCCCCTAAGATTTCTTTTAAAATCCAATTGAGTACTCGAGCATCAGGCTACCCTGCATCAAACAATTCTTTTTGGGGGGGGGCATCACTGCCCTCTGGTGGGAGTAGGAAGCCCAGCCTTGCTCCTGGAGAGGTGGTGCTGGATTTGAACCACCAACCCAGTGGACTGCAGTCCCAAACACAACCACTACCCCACCGGGACTCAGCGCATCAAGCAAATCTAAAGATTGATATAGTACCATGTTGAGTCCTAAATACAAGAATGTGCATGCCCCGTCCCATCCAGTGTCTGAGTTCACCTTGCAAAGGTGGGAGGGATATTAGACACCCCCTCCCACAGTAAAGGAGATTAAGGGAAGGGGAGTCAAGGGATTATCAAAGATCCTTTGCCTCATTATCTGATTGATCAAAGATAAACACTCTGGACTGTTCTGCATTCACCCAAATGTAACCTTTTCAGGTCCACTTGTTTTGTCCCATTTCCTGATTCTTACTCTACCTCCCTCTAGAACTGGGATACGACCCTGAACCTCAGTCTGCTTGAAATGAGTAACCTTGCCTACACTAGGCCTGGCACACACGGCCCATCACCTGGTGTCCTGATTTAAGCAGAAGATATCTACCTCCATTCTCTAGAGACCAACAGAGCTTGCTTCGATTGTAGAGTTATAGTCTCAAAAACCCGCACAGGATGTTCTACCCTGTCCTATAGGATGGCTATGAGTCGACTCTGGTAATCAGGGCATGAGTGACCTCGTTCCTCATCCTAACCTCAATTAAAAATAATAATAATGAAAAGTAGATATTTCTTGGGGCTGAGCCCCAGTGGTGTATGTGGTTGAGTACGGGATTGCATCCCGCTGGCTTGGTGGTTCAAATCCAGCGGTGGCTCTCAGGAGCGGCACTGGGTAGTGCCCACAGCCACCAGAGGCAATGATGCCCCCCCAAAAGAAAAGCAGAAATTTCTTAAATGAATCATATCCATCCACGTGCCTTTAGATCTTTGACTCAGCTCTGCCTAGAAGAGACCCTCATCTCCTGCGCATTGTCATTGGTACTCTGCTAACCTCTAGGATTGTAGAAATAAGTAAAGAAGACCCAGGAAAGTGTATTTTCTCTCAGCTTGGGGAAGAAGTTTTTAGGGTGAGTCAACTCTCAAGCCGGTGCATTGCTGTGGAAAGATAAAGGAGTTTGAGGGTGGCCATATAATCATTCATTTTTACAAGTGGTAACTCAGCGTAGTAATGAAGGGAGTGAGGTTTAAGTGGTGTGGAGCAGAAGCTACGTTGCAAGTGATCTTGAATGCGTGTGCTTTTTGTTCTGTAGTAGAGAAACTCAGACTAAAGGAATTCATTGTGAAATCTTTATTTAACTCTGCCTTTGGGTACCAATCATAAAAAGTTCATATATATCCTCCCTACAAAGATCCAGTTCTTCATAGCTTCTCATTTCCACCCACTTCTCTCATGTCTTTTCAATCTTTCTTCTCTCTTCTATATCCCACTCACCCTTCATTTTCTTTTTTTTGCTTCTTCTTCTTTTTTTTTTTATGGGCATCACTGCCTCTGGTAGTCATGGGCGCTACCCAGCCGACGCTGGATTTGAACTGCCAAGCCTGCAGGCTGCAGTTCCGCACTCAACCACTTACGCCACCAGGGCTCAGCCCTCACCCTTCATTTTCAACTATAATCCTAGTCTATCTTAGGTAGAGACATGCATTCTTAAAAAAAAAAAAAAAGGAGCAAAATAACAAAAAGTAGACAAAAGCCTGTCAAGTACTTTTTGAGTCAGAATAAAGAAAAGCATAAGTGAATTATCTTTCATTTCACAATTAGAAGATCATGCCTGAGTGCATTCCTAAAGAATGGAGATGCAAATCTGTCCTATGGAAGAAAAAAACACACCCAGAAACATTGGCCTTCCGTGCTCTGAGCAACTCAGGAGTGAGACATGGAAGTACCAGACAGGGAAAATGTAGGGGAGTAAAGTAGGAGTTACCGCTGCCAGAAAGGCTCCAGACACCAGAGGAGGAGGAAGACAGGAGCAGAATTCCCTGCAGCCATTGTGGAAGCTAGGACCCCCTCTTTCTGGTGCAGCCAAAGACACCGCTTGTCTCTGTGGGGAATGCATCACTCCGTTTCTCGCTGTCCAGTTCCCAACAGCTTTCCACGTCTGACTCAGACGATCCCAGTGAAGGCTGCCTTCCCCAACATAAGAAGGCCCGGACAGACATCAGTCCTCTCATAAGACTTGGTTCCAGCCACTATAAAATGCGTATTTACTTACGAGTCCACCTCCTGGTCCGAAACCCTCTGATCGTTGTATTGCTTGCACCCCCAAGTGCCTGGCATTCAGATAGTGAATGGTTAATAGTTGTGTGAGGAGAAAGGAGAAGGAAGAAGAGCAGGCTAGAGGAAGTGGGAAAGAAAGACTTTCAAGAGACTCCAGAGAAGAGGGATTAAGTCGTGTGTGTGTGTGTGTGTGTGTGTGTGTGTGTGTGTGACAACTTTGTTGAGTCAGATTCTCTGCTTCCAACTCCTCTGTCTTCCACCTCTCCCCAAACCTGGAACTTTCACCCCAAGAGTCTCATGTTCACCGTGGTCCCTCAATTCATCTTAAAGGGGAGGAAAGAGGCCACATAGACTCCTGACTTCTTCCATGACACCATCCCTTTCCCTAGACGGAGACCTCAACGTTACCCGAGAAAGAAACTTGCCAAGGTGGTTTGCAGAGTAGAAAGTAGAAAGCAGCTTACGCCGGGAGAGGCAAGCGCTGACCTGAGTTTACAGTGCTTCCCCCGGGACCTCTCAGGCTCCCTCACGAAGAGCCTTTTCACATGGGTCTCCTTGATCCGTGGGCCAGAACTATTTTGCTGGTTGTTTTCTCCTGGCCCCGGGGTTACTGGAGCTTCTGGACTGTCCGCCAGCCAGATATACCTGCCCTCCGAGAACTGCATCAGGCCCCAGAGATCTGGGTGCAGTTGCTCCCGGGTCCCCCTGTGCCCAGATATTTCAGCTGCCTCTCATTCCCCAATCCTTTCTCCCAGGGAGTTCTGGAACCACTTTCTCTGCGGGGCAATTAATATACATACTCAAAAGCAGTTGGTGAGCGCTAAGTTTTCACCCAGTAAGAATGACAGAAAACTATTTTGAATGAAGCCTCCTCTCCTCCCCTCCTCCCACCACATTCCTGATCCCTTCCTGACAGGCCCCCTCCCCCTTCATCCAGCAGGTTTGGCTTGGTGAAGGGTGGGGCCCACCGCAAGGTGTTGGACAGTAGGCAGTGTCAGGATGCAGGCAGGCATCTCCGCTCGAGGTCTGGGCAGAGTCCCCAGGCAGAGCCATCGGCCCAGGCCAGGAGAATACGCATGGATCAGGTGGGAGAGGGCATAAGTACGGTGACTGTAGCCTCCCAGGACAAGTAGCTCCCCCTGCAGGACAGCAGCTGCAGCCCCCACGTGCACGGAGGGCAGAGGTGCAAGGTGAGTCCAGCTGTCAGTCCTTGGTTCATAGACCTCGAAGCTCAGCAAATCCCCTGTCTCACCTAGTCCACCTGCTACGTACAACCTCCCACCCAGAGCGGCCATGATGTGACCAGCCCGAGGTACTCCCATAGGGCTCAGACGTGTGGCTGGAGTGCCGAGTTTGGGGTCATAGTGCATCAAGGAGGCCAGGAATTGGTCGGTTTCATTACAGCCACCGCTCAGGTACAAGCGGCCCTTCACCACAGCAGCGGCGTGGGCAAAGCACGGTTCAGGAAGGGCAGGTGCTGGCCTAAGGGAGAGTGGAACACCGGGTCAGGGCAACCCTCACCTCCAACTCGCCTTCCGTTCTACGTCCCCTCTCACTGCCATCGAGTCAGTGCCAGCCGAGCATGACGACACAGGACAGAGGGGAGCTCCCCAGTGTGTTTCAGAGACTGTAACTTTCTTCTGAGGGGAAAGCCTCGTGTTCTCCTCAGGGGACAGGGGGTAGTTTCAAACTGCTGCCCTTGCAATGAGGAGCCCGCTACACCACCAGGGCTCTCTCTAAGTTCCCTAGCCGAGCCCTAATGTCTCAGGAACAGCCCACCCCCCTCCCCTGCTTACCTCCAGACATTGAGCTCTGGGTTATAGGTCTCCACAGAGTCCAGGGCCACGCCGTTGTGACGCCCCCCTAGGGCATAGAGTTGGCCATCCAGCGCCACCAGGGGGAAAAAGCTCCGAGCCTGGCACAAAGGTGCCATTTCCTCCCAGTCTTCTCGACTGGGGTCCCATCTGAGCACAGGGGGACAAAGGAGGAGAAGAGTGATTGGCAGAGGCTGGTGTCCCGAGGTCGGTAATTTCCCGCACCAGCCCACCTTGGGGCCCCTCCGAGCACACCTGCTCAGGCGCCCGTACCTGAGGGTGGAAGTCAAGGTGCTGGAGTGGCTGTAGAAGTCCTGCCCCCCGCACACATAGAGCTCACCTCCGGAAAGGCTCGCCGCCCCGTGGCGGAAGCGCCCAGGGGCGGGCAGGGCGGGCAGGCGCCCCCACTCCACGGTTCTCACCAGTCCCATGCCGCAGCGGAAGGCCCGAGCCCACCACACCGCTGGGGAGGGCTGCCTGACGGCCATGTCTGCTCGAAGGCCATCCCCACCGATCACCACCAGGGCTCGATCCGGCTCCCGGCGCCTCTCCTGGCCGGGCACCGCCGCCTCCACCATCAGCTGGTGCAGCAGGTCCGCGGGCAGGGAGGGGGGCAGTCCGGCCGCGCGCACCCTCCGCAGCTCTCGGGTGGACATTCGGCCGAAGCGGACGCAGCGCAGCAGGGCCGTGGCCTCGGACTCCCGAGTCTCCGGGTTGGCCGCCAGCCAGCTGCGCGCAGCCACAAAGGCCTCCAGCTCCTCCTGCACGTGGAGCTCGTCGCAGTCCAGCAGCTCGGCCAGGCAGGCCGCTGGGAAAGAAGGGAACGCTGGGCACAAGGCCACAGCGGGCAGGTGGGTGAGCAGGTAGTGACGAGCTTTGCTCCAGAGCTTCTCCAAGCCGGGGGCATCGGCCAGGGGGAACAGGGCCAGGCACAGGGCAGGGCTGAGGCTCCGCGCTAGGCCTTTCTGGCACAGAGCCAGGCAGGAAGCACTCTGGTACTGCAGGGCAGCCTGGGCCGCTCGCAGCAGGCCCGGCCACCTCTCCCGAAGGGTGCCCGTATAGGCAAAGGAGACGAGGAGCCGCAAGTCCTGGGCAGAGAGGGTTCGAAGAGACACCTCGGTGCCCCGCGACTCCTTCATCCCGCTCAGGAGCATGGCCCCGAAGAACTCACTGCCACAGGCCAGGGCCGCTCGGTGCACTGCAGCGGGCAGAGGGAGGGGAGACAGAGACAGAGACAGAGAGAGACAAAGAGAGAGAGAGATTGTTGGCGCAAGTCTGCCAGACACCGTCTGACTCTGCATCCTTTGTATGGGGCCAACCACCCAAGGCTAAAGACCAAACCCTACTGCGCATTAGAGAGAATCAAATTGCTTGAGACTTTGGGGTCCCGACGAGTTGAAGAAGAGTCCTGGTAGATGGAGTGGAGAAGGTGCTAGAGACAGCATTTGGCAGAAGAAAAGCTAAAAAGACCACTGTACAACTTAAGGAACTCTTTCTGTACCGTGCATGGAATTGCTTGTTTGGTTTATTAATTAATCAATTGTATTCCAAGAGTCACTGCCACCCATCAGCCTTTCATGGGGAATTGGTGTGTTTTTTTTTGTTTTTTGGGTTTTTTGTGTGTGGCATCCCGGCCTTTGGTGGGAGTAGAAAGTCCAGCCTTGCTCCTGGAGAGCTGCTGCTGGATTTGAACTGTCAGCCCTGTGGGCTGCAGTCCCGCACACAACCACCTTGGGAAATTGGTCTTGTTGGTAGCCAGACAGGGACGAGGGTGAGGGGTAGGGTAGGGGGGTCACCCCTTCCCTGCCTCCTGTGCAGACCCCAGAGAGGGCGCTGGGAAGAAATCAGGCAAGCATTAGCCACCCAGGAAGATTAACTGGGCATGCTTCCGTTCAAACCCCACCCAGGTGGATTTAATTCAGCCAATGGAGTCAACGGAGACCTTTGACCATGCCTCCCCAGCCAGAGGTTTGAAATGCCCTGGCAGCGAGAGGCCTGGACTCTTAGAACCCCACGTGGGTCTGTGGTAGGTCCTAGAAGATTCTCCCTTCTCATTTTACCCTGCTCCTCCACCCGTCCGTTGGTGCCAGGGTGTCCCTGGCCTCAGGTCACCACGTGTGGACGCGCAGTCCCACGAGGCCAGCGGTGGTCGGTAGTGAGCCGAGGCCGGCGAATGTGCGGTTTGGTCTTGGCGCTTCTCTGAAATAGCGTGTACTCTTTTGAGCCTGTAAAACCTGAAACTTCCCCCGTCCTTCATAAATAACTCACTTGGATTACAAAGCAGGCCTCAGTGTGATTCTTTCTCATTTGAAGCCTAAAACCGAGGCAGTACCCACTGGAGAAACCTAGCAGTACAGCGGCCCGGAGTGACTGGAGGCCAACCTCGTGGGAGCGCCATCTCTCCGGACCCAAGATGAGGCCTGTAAATGTCCTCAATAGCCCAGCTTTCTTGTGTTGTGGCTGCCCCTTGGCTACGATTCATGGGTGCCTGAGGTGGGAAATAGTGAAAGAAATCTGTTGTGGAATGAATTGTGCCCACCCCCCGCTCCCCCAAATATGTGGTGCATTCTAACCCCTATAGAGTTAGGAGTCCTGATGGTGTGTGGGTCACACATTGGCCTGATAACGAAAGTTTGAAACCACCTGCTGGCCCTTGAGGAGGAAGATGTAGCTGTCTGCTCCTGTACAGACAAGCACAGGCTCGCGAACACCACAGAGTAGTTCAGATGTGTCATACAGGGCCGGTGTGAGTCAGAAGGAACCTGGTGGCCGTGGGTTTGCCTTTTTAGACTTTGGGTCAGAATCCCGTTTGGGAATGGGCTTCTTTTTAATGAGTGTGTGTGTGTGTGTGTCAATTTCTTAAATTATAAAAGAGCACATTGAGCAAGCAAACAAGCAAGCTGAGGAGCTAGATGCCACGCCACATGGGGACCTTCAAGAAACAGTGTTGGATTTCCCAATAAGCAAGGTAAGCACGCGCTAAATTCATGCGTTTTCACCGTATCAAAGATTCCGCTTCGAGGTAGAGCTGGCATCTATTTCCCTCCCAATCCCACAGCACCTTTCTTCACAAAGCTTCACAGTCTCAGTCAGACAACGAGTCAGCACAGGCTTCCTTGGGGATTGCTTAAGGGATAATTCTGGCAAGGAATCAAGGTGGAAAGAAGAAAATTCCTTCCCCCAGACGGAAGAGAGAGAGAGAAAGTCTTTCCTTAGACCTGGAAGTCTGAGTTTGGGCTTCTAGCCTCCTGAACTTCTGGAAAATAAATTTTTGTTTCTTAAAGACACACACTTGTGGTATTTCTCTCATAGCTGCACTAGATAACAAAACCATTCTTCCCCCCCCCCCCCCCCCCAATAAGGGTATTTTAAAGAGAATAAATTAAAAAAAAAAGCCGGGGGGAAAACATACCTTCAACAATCAACAGTTTCTTTGAAGAAAAAGAAACAAAACCCCCAAACTAATCCCATTGGCACCGAGTCTATTTCAACTCCTGATGATCCTATAGCTGGTCGTCATGGCTACAAGTCCTTGCAGATGCAGACAGTCTCAACTTTCTCCCTGAGAGCAGCTGTTAGGTTTGAACCACCAAACTGGCAGTTAGCTGCCCCACACCTCATCCACAGTGCCACCAGGGCTTCTTTAAGATGAGGAAAGTGACTCCTACAGAAGGGAAGTGATTTGGTTACCATTGCCATGGAGGGGCAGTCTGGGCAGATTATCACCATCCAGTCACAGATATCAGGCCGCCATGGACAGACGGCTGCACCTGTAGATTGACTCTCTACATGGCCCTCTCATCCCTGAAATGGTCCCAGTCACAGCTAAACCACTTAGGGCTCCTGGGATAACTCAGAAATACATGCACAGCAGCACCTATTGAGTCTTCTAGCCAAAATGGTTTGCCTAAATCTAATCTAACCTTTAAATTTAAGTTGGTGTTTACAGGCAATCGAGAAGCTGAAAGAATCAGACAAAATCTGGAAGGAAAATTTTCATATCTAGGAAGTGGACCATTCCAGAGGATGCCTAATCTTGCTTCTTCAACTAATCTTGCGTCTTTAAGAACTCACCGGGCTGAGCCCCGGTGGCGTAGTGGTTGTGCGCAGGACTGCGGCCCACTGGGATGGAGGTTCGATTCCAGCTCCACGGAGCAAAGGCTGGGCCTCCTACTCCCACCACCTGGTGACAGTGATGCCCTCCCCCCCCCACCCCAAAAAAGAAAGAAGCCACTATTTAAAAAAAAAAAAAGAACTCACCATGAAGAAGGAATGTAGGACTATAAGATGCTTCAGATACACACAACAGTCAGTCTCTGATGGCTTTTGGGTTAAGCTTCTGGGGTCTTTCGACAAGTGGAAAAATATAAATGGAGACTAAGTAATACTAAAGAGTTGTTAATTTGCTGTGATTCTATGAGAAAATGCCCTGTTGATAAGAGCTCGATATCCCAGGACTCACGAGTGAACCTTCAGACATCTCTTTATTTATTTTTTTCAGACATCTATTTAAACGTCACTAAAAGCAAAGGAAGTAAAGAGATGAAGTAAGCATAATTAAAATACTAGTTGTTCGATTGCATGATGGGTGCATGTCACGTTTACTTCATTATGTGTTTAATGAAAAATGAAACAAGCAAACAGAAGAAAGCTGCCAGGAGCTCTCTCAGGCAGGTCACATAGGGGGCGAGCTACGAGTCTCATGAATCCCAGGCTGTGACCAGTGGTGACACGCCAGCTTCTCTCAGAGGCCAGGGGGTGTGGATGTGACTTTCTATGTGCAGCAGGCAGTGGTTTGATGTTTTCCAAATAGTAAACATCAGTCATCGATTTCAAACATATATTATATATTTCTGAGAAAAACTTGCATTCCTGAAAGTAGAATAAGCATTTTCCGCTTTTCTATCATCAACCAACCTGGCACTTCAAACACAACTATGAAAGAGTACTCATATCACACTGACACCTTAGTCAGATTCATCCCTTAGGGGTTTTTTTTAGGCATCACTGCCCTCAGGTGGTGGGAGTGGGAGTAGGAGGCCCAGCCTTTGCTCCTGGGAGCCGGAATTGAACCTCCATCTCAGTGGGCCGCAGTCCAGCACGCAACCACTACGCCACCGGGGCTCAGCCTCCTTAGGGTTTTTTAATGACAGGTCCCACCAATACGTTGGGATCATTCTTAAGGGAATGAAACCAGCGGCATATGCTTAAATTCCAAATCGACGCTGGCAAGGGCCTTATGATGATAGAATTTGGAATTTCCATTTGGAAAGCAAATGTTTTGAGAAGATGACGGTAGCAGGTGTGTGAAGATGCTTGATACAATATATGCATGTATGTATGGATACAAGCCCCCAATAAAATGATCTATTTAAAAAAAAAAGATTTTGGAATTCCAGCTAGTGCTACCAGAAGAAGAAGGCTTTCCAGATTATTTTCCTCCGGGAAATTCCTGCTGTTCTTTGAGTTCCCTACTGAGTAACAGCTAGGGGACTGTGGACATGTCTGGAAGTCTTGTATCTTCGTAGTGTCCATATTCTGATTCCATTTTCCATACGTCCCCAGGAAGTGGGCTGGCCCATGGGGTGTGAGCTGGTATCTGATTCTCACCAGCCCACATCTCTGAGTGGAATGGTCCTTACCTGGACCTAGGATTAATGGGACCACTCTCACCTGCTTTCAGTGAAAATTAGCAGAGGCGGCAGGTGGACCATCCCTGGCCTCCAGTACCCCATTAGAAGTCACTGGACTCCGAATAACACTTTGCTTACTTGCTGCTTAGCTGTCCTGGCATCAAGCCTGTCAGGGTTAAGATTCTGGCAAAGCAGTACCAGAACTAGCTCATTGGCTGCAAAGACCCACCAGGCTGCCAAGATGTTCAACACATGGAGGGGAAGGGACATGCTCAGACTATATCCACTGGATTTTCCTGTGTCCTGTGTCCTGAATAGACCATGCCAAGTAGCAAACGCGTTTGGTTAATCGCTGTTTCAGTGAGTCGCCCTCTGCTTGTTCGACTGCCATGGATTGTACCCTTAGTCCCAGCCAGCTGGCTGGAAAGCCCTTGTTCCTGTGCGCAGGAGAGGCCCAATAAAGGCTGGTGGGTCAGCTTAAATCGGTCAGCGCGACTAGGAAAACAACTCAACTGCGCATGCCTCACCCACAGTGGGTCAGGACAGGCACCAGAGGCCACCCCAGGGACATTCGGTCTGCGGCAGGTGTCAAGCCACTGCCGTGGGGAATCATGTCACTGACAGTTTGCACACACCACTCTCCAGGGTGCAGCGTACGCACCTGCACCTGCAGTCACGGAAAAGCCCCCAGACCCTCCTCACCCTTCACCACGCAGCCTCCGGCCTCCAGCTCCAGGTCACACCCGACGCCCTGCCGGTACAGGCGCTCGATGCCACGCAAGTTCTCTCGCAGCTCCTCTGCCTGGCTCGACTCCTGGGCCCCAGCCGTCACCCGAGGCGCCCCCAGCGCCTCGGCTGCAGCCAGCACATCCCGCGGCGGGGCCGAACCCCGCAGCCCCTCGTAGGCAAAGGTCAGCACTGCCTCCCAGGCCCGGGGGGCCACGTCCAGGCTGAGCGGGGTCTGCGAACTGGCGCCGCGCAGCAAGCGGTCTCGGAAGAGGCCGCTGACGGCGGCCAGGATCACCCGGTGCGCTCCGTACACTCGCCCGCCCACCGACACCTGCTCGTCCAGCAGCAGCTTCTGCTCCCGCAGCCGCCGGGCCTCGGCGAAGAACAGGCGCGGGTGCTCCTCGCTGCGCAGCTCCTCCGGCGCCGCCGCCGCGTCCTCACTGTCCGCACCGTCCTCCTCCATCTCCGGGGACCGGGCGGGCGAGGGCACGGGCCCCGCGGCCTGGGGCCGGTCGACCGGCTCTTCCCGGGGGAAAGGGGCCAAGCTCGGATCCTCGTCCGGGGAAGGAGGCCAGGAGGGGGCTCTCGGGACGGGCAAAGGGAGGTCAAGGCCGCCCTTCGGGCACGGACCGGAGGCGCGCCCAGGGCGCGAGGGGCAATGTGCCGTGCCCGGGAGGCTCATGGCCGTGGCTGGCTGGAGTCAGGCCGAGGGACGAGCAAAGGTTACCCAGGAGGAGATGAGAACTGGACCAGGCGAGGCCAGAGGAGTCCTATCTCCTGCCCCGCCGATGGTCAGCCCCTCCCGCCGTCCCACCCCTCTCCATCCTCCCAAGGCGGCACCCCCAGGCGCCAGCCCAGGTGGGCGACCCCAGCGCGACCTGGGCGCTCCAGTGCAGGGACGCGTGCCAGCCGCGCGTCGGAAGCTCCACGACCCGCCGGCCCTGTGCGCCTCCAGTCATCCACCTCGTGGGGCACAAGCCCCCCCGCCTCGCGCTGGCCCGCTCTCCGGAGCCCGCGTGGCAGAGGGCGTGTGGTCCGCACC